>CAEGAD010020382.1:0-52590 GCA_903067055.1 Poeciliopsis paucimaculata | reverse complement strand
TATATATATATATAATGATGATCTGCATCAGGGTGCTGTTTTTGTTCATTTGTAGTCAGACATTTATTGACCTTTACTTAATGACACTCGTTGAAAAATATAAGACTTGCTTGAGATAAAATATATTTTTTAAAAACTAAATTGTGCCTGTTTGCATATTTTGCAATGTAGGTAATTTTCTGATCTAGTTTTACTTCTTTTTTTTTTTTGTTTGTTTTTTTACAACTAAATTCTGAACTCTATATATCTACATTGCCTTTCATTTGTTGGCTGAATTGAACCCTTTATGTTCTGCATCATGGGAGCTGTTTTTACTAATTCACAAATCAGACCTTCATGAGAGGCGATGACAATGTTTCGGTAAGAAGCAGACAGGATTAAATATTATACGCGGCGGGGTCTCTGTTGCTCACTTTTTGGGGATTCGCTTTACTTACCCGGGACGAAGAAACTGCGTTTAGAAATTCATACGGATTAAAGAGAAAGACCCAATAGTGCAATGTTTATTTACCCTTGGGGCTACTTATATAAAGAGTCAACCATTCAGTCAATAACGCTTTTCGCCACTAGATAGCACCACCAACACAAAACACAAACTCTCAAAATCCAAGCACATCTGCTTTCCGCAAGAGACATCATAAGACGCCTGCAAGTGATTCCAGGAGTCTGGAGCTCCTTGGCACCATCGAATTTGCATAAAGAAAAAATAAATAAATAAAATAAATGGAAGGAGGGACAGGCACGGAAAAATGGCAAGATGCTGTTGTGGGCAACTGCAGCCTGGGTTTTTGTCTCTGCAAGTGGTGCTTGTGCACAGGATCTCTGCGAGTGCCAGAAAATGCATTAGCTGGGAGTGAGACAGAGGGAACCAGCAGCAGCAGCCAGTCAGTCAGTCAGCCAGTCAGCCAGGGCCTCTTTATGTCAGCAGGCGGCTTGTCGGAGATACTACTCCCTCCTCTCTGTTTGGGCTTTTTCCAACTTGGACAGCCTATTCAGGGTGCTGCTGGGAGAGAAAATGAACTCCCATCAGCACCGGCAGTCAGTCCCATCACTTTCCATTCCAAATCGATGAAAGACAAAAAAAAAAAAAAAAAAAAGGTTCCACAACTTGAAGAAAGCTTGTTGCTGAGAAGAAGAGCTAATTAAAATGCCCTCAGTACACATTAACAGCTTTTTTCTTCTTCTTCTTCTTACACAGTCACAGAGCCTGTGTGAGCAAGTAAGTGGAGCTGCACGTTGATGATAAACCTCTGGTAACGCGCCTGTGCTAGTAGCTGCTAGCGCCACATTCATCTGACCTTGACACCGGGAAGGGGAGATGCCCGCCGAGCCGGTGGAGCCAGCAGCAGAGACAGTCTCCAGAGCCTGTTGCTGTCGATGAGGGCTGCTGATAGAGTGCGGCGGCGGTACTTTCTCCAGCAGAGAAAATATGAAGGCTCTGGATTTCAGAGAGAGTCAAAGAGCTCCCCCCACCCTGAAGGACAACATACACTATTCGCTGTTTAGCTTCATCTTTTTAAATTTTTTTATTTATGCTTTTGGAGGTAAGAGTTCAGCTACAGTCCATGGAAGGTTTCCTGGGATGCATACAAGTGAAGCTGTTTCACAATAGAAGCAGAACACGCAATGTTTGTTGGACATATATGCTGTTTGAGGCGTACAACAGATATAAACTCTACACAACCCTGTTAAAATACTAAGAGTTTATTGGTGTAAACAATGAGACATGGATATATTTAAAAAGTACTTTTCTTGATTGCCGTAAACAGGCTACTTTGTTCAACAGCCTTCATTGCAGTTTTAGCAGTCAGGCTTCTTTAGTGATTAGCAGTAAATATCTTTCACCTGTTCCAGTAGGATTTTCTTGTTCTTTTGTTCATTTGGAACCTTCAGCTAAAGCCATTTTTGCAGAGAGTTTATAAGGAATTAAAATTATTGTACATATGTATCAATCAGGATTAGGGAACAAAAAAAATCCACAATATGTACGCAACACGGCACAGAGAAGACAACAATAATAATTACAGAAAAGAAGGTACTTTCCAAAAACTATATCTACGTATTATATGTATTCAGTTTTATTTTTCTTAAGTTCAGAAATAACTAGTTATTTTGTATAGGATAAAATCATATTTTGAATCAAAACTGGATGCTGGTCATATTACAGGTGAAGAACACTTTGAGGCGGGAGATTTACACTGGACACCTACTGAGATGATGGACACTAAAACTAATAATGATTTAAAAAAAATACAAATAAAATCTGCAGAGTCAAACAACATGCGTGGACCGTGGAACGGAGCACAGAGCACATGACACTGAGCAATCCAGGGCTGGAAACAAAGACAAACCAGGAAGTTAACTCTGCGCTGCGGTGTCTAAAGCAGACACGTACGAGACCTGTTTAAGTGATTAATGGTGTTTATTGAAATATTGGAGATATGCATGAGCCTGTAGGCTCAGTCAGCAGCCTGGGAGATTGTCTGAAGACAGGGAGAGGCTGATTAGAAGAGCTCAGGTAATGCAGCAGTAAGTGAATTATGGATAGAAGATATCTTACCTGCAGGAGGAGTAATTCTAGCACTGGGGAAGAACAGTTGGGTAAACTAGTGAGTAAGTTTAGCAGAAGTCAGTGCTGTGGAGTTCAGTAGGTTCTGCAGCCGAGTAAAACAGGTGATGAATCACACAACCACAACCCGCCTTTTGGGCTGTGCCGTGAAAATACCCTTAGTGACAATAACGGCAAAGTCCGACAGTTTGTCCTCTTTCAGGGCCTCCTGTGACACCTTTGTCCACTTGCTGACCGCATGTGCTCATTCTGAACCGAATGTGCCTCCCAAAACAAAGAAATAGTACATTTGTCACAATGTTGTTGGAAAATGTCCCCTTTTGTCCAAAGTTTCTTGTTAGTACTGGTATGACAGTGCTCTCCTGGTTTCTACCAAGTTGAATGTAAGAAAACATAAACGTGCAATTAGTCCATAAACCCAAATATTTGGTCTCATTCATAAAACCTCCATGTATGACATTGTGTTTCATTGAAAAAATGTCCAGTTTTGTCAGATGATATCATTTGCTCTGTTAAATATCTGATATTTCTGCCACACTTAAATTTAGCTGTTTGCAAACTGACCCTTCAGTTAACTCAGCCATCAAATGAATCTTCAGTGTCCAGCTTCTAGTCTTTTGTATCTGCTTTGAGAGCAGACTCAAGTATGTGAAGCTCTGCAACTTATCGGAAATTAATGTTCAGTCATTGTCCTATTGCTGACACTGCAGCGTAAGTCATTTGTTCTCCAGCTGTTACAGATTTCTTTTAGCATGTTGAAAGGCTTTCCAGGATGAGCAATGCACATAAGAAATTCAATATTTACTACTAATGGTGATATGCAAATGTTGCAACGGCCCGGTAATGTTAACTTTCTTGACATGCCATGCAGACTCTTCATCTGCACCGATGAAGGGTAACTCAGAAATAATGAATTCTTGGAATGCTTGTCATGGTAGAGGATTTGGATCTTGTTTTTGATTATTTCACCTAATAATGTTTTCACTTCAGGGCATGCTTAGACGGTGCATATAAACTTTTATTTTCAGATTGCCAGTCAACCACTAAGCATGTAAGAACATTACAAGATGGTAAGATTCAGCAAAAGTGATCTATTCTGTCTTCTATTTAAGATCACATTAAAAACCATTGCTTATGTCAATGAATGATGCCTCTCAGACTTAGAGAAGTGCTCGAACAAACAGATTTTGAGTCCTGAATGAAGTTTCCCTGATATAAGCAACCCGGATTTCTCCAGGCCTCTCTTTGATTTTGGTGGGAGGTTTTGCACACGTTAAGGAGGAGCCTGACGTTACGTCGGAACATAGAAAGCATATTCTTGAGTGGATGTGCTCACTCACACTTCTGTTCAGTCACATGTGTGACTCCGTATAGAATATATTACTGTGAATATGGAGAAGTGCTGGCCCAGCTGCTCCCTGCAACTCCTGATTGATTTGTTGGCGCAACGCTAGTCCCGGCGCTTTCATCTTTATGCATGGAGGTTCCCCAAAGCATCTCAACCCCGTCGCCCCCCCCAATTTTCCTGCGTTTCGCTTCAATCTCCAGCTCATCGTCTCTCCACGCCCCCCACCCCGTGCAAACTGACCCTTCACTTCTTCACAGTGTTCTGAAAATGGGCCTGATTATCATAAAGTGCCAGTAAGGGCTACCTGGGGACAGCTGCAACTGCTCGACATGTTGAGGTGGGAGGTGCTTGCAATGTAACTGTTTTCGACAGACGAAGGAGGTCGGAGGCAGGATTTGCAACTGTGCTCCACACGTACCTGGTAGTGGGTCAGCTGGCATCATCTCCCGAGGAGGAAGGGACACAGCTGCGATCTTGAAGTTTTCCTTTTTTTTTTCTTTTTTCTAGCTGAACTGCTATGCATCAGACTCAAGCTAACCCTTTCCAGTAAGCATTGGGTTACGTAATAAAACGTTGCTGCCTCGGTTAAAGGTGAAAAGAAGACTCGAAAGAGAAAGAGAAAGCAGACGTGGGCTCTGGTTGAAATAAGGAAAATGTAATCACCAACTCAAACTAACTCCTTGAGGCAGATGCTAGATTGTTGTGCTCACATACCTGGTGATCAGGCCTACCTTTTTAGTGTCACTCCTAATGGTCTGGTGCTTATCTTTGCTGTTACAATAGCCTCAGGGTCTGTGGGTTATTACTCATCTTTCCCATAGCTGCCGTTACCAGCAGCATCTCCTTTCTAATAATCTACAATGTTATTCACCAGTTCCTTTGTCACACAGGAATCACTCAGTACCTCTCCTCTTCTGGACCTCCATCATAAACCAGAAAGACCCCTCCCGACTGCATCAATAAACCTTTCAAATGTTTTGTGTTTGTGATTTGCTGCCAGCACCAGAGACTTAAGTTACTTGGGGATGCATCTTCCCATTCCAGCTCATCAACCTGCCATTTAAAATTTCTAATTTAGACAGTAATGGCTGAGACGACAAAGCAAAACACGCGGCGACGGCAAAGGCGAAGGAACGTGTTGCGTTGGCAGTTGAATTTCTGCAATAACGCGCACTACAGATTTAACTAATATTGCGACGTGAGATTGTGAGCTTAACAACTTGTAGGTGTGGGGGGAGGCGGGAAGGTTATAAACAAAACAAAAGGTGAAAATGAGCTGCGGGTAATGTGAAGGCTGTGATGATGTGTTTGTCAGATAATTGTCCTCTACTTTGCCGTTAATCATCTGTGAGAAGGTTTACAACAAACATGAAGGAAGGGGGACGTGGGAGAAGCAAGCAAAAATACTTAAATGCAGAAACACGGTGTAGCTCATTAAATGTGTAACGCCACAGTATGTTTACTTTAAGCAGTGTACGTCTGTCTGCTGTCATTATCAGAACATGGCCGAAGAGGCTGAACTTTTTGGCCTATTCTATCACCAATCTTGTGACTGGGCAACAATGAAGATCGAGAAATGATGTAAGGACTTTGCTGAAACTGTTAAAGTTGGATTGAGAGCTATACAAACTTGCAAGAAGAGTGGAGAGTCCTCAACGATGCTGGGAAAACAATTGTCAATTGTCACAATCAATTATTACATAAAATAAGGTCGTGAAATACAGCAGAAGTCATGACTTCATTCAGCAGTAAAAAGTAAGAGGAGTCTAGGGATTGAGAGTAAGAAAACCAGTAATCATGGAGTCTAATTTGAAAAATATATTCGACCGGAGGAATTCCCAGTCAGTGGGAGAAATCCCAGACGGAGATGTGAAGCGCGATTAGAATCAAGCAGAATTGCGCAGGAATTAAATGGCCAGTCTTAGGTTTACGTCCCCTTTCTCTCCCTTCCTGATAGGTTGGTCAGATCTCAAAATGACAATTTCCACAATTCAGCAAATTATGCTAGAGTGTTTCAAAGACCACGAGTCAGCTTCTTTCAAAAAAATAAGTTGGTCACCAACGAGTTCAGACCGTAATCCCATTGAGAATAATTTGCACTTTGGTTCAACTTTTCCATCACTGCCTCAAGATTATGGTGAATAATTAATCCCATGCTGGGAAGAAGTAAATGTTCCAATGCAAGAGCTTATTGAAATGATGCTACATCATCATAGCAACAAAATAATAAATTGTGATTTTTTTTTTTTTTTTAGAGGTAAATATCGTGGCTCAGACAGATTGAAAAAAGAGCATATCTAAATCCTGATAGATTTTTAATTAAATTTAATTAAACTTTGACTAGGTCGTTCTATCATGCATGTTCTTTGATCTAAACCATGCTGTTGTAGCTCTGCCTATGTATTAAGGATCAATGTCTTCTATCAGTGCCTCATTCTGGGCAGCTGTCCACAGCATGATGCTGTCTCCACTATGTTTCCCTATGAGGACGGTATGTCTAGAGTTTCTTTCACACATGGTGATTTCAGGGTTTTTATTTACTTCTTTATTTTTGTTTCATTTGACGAGGACAACTTCTCCCAAATGAGAACTCACCCTCTGCCACCGGCAGTGTGAAAAAATAATTAGTTTTGTTCCATTTGCGCAAACTTCTCTTTAAAGTATCTTTTTATATTTTTTAAAATTTCCTCACGCATTAAACACTGCAGTGGTTGTGCGGGCTGTTTTAACAGAGCTCACTACCAAAACAGCCTCTATATTCATGAAGACAAATAAACAAGCCGCATACAACACGGTAATTGGTTTGTTGAAGAGGTTTGGTATTTTGTTGCACAAACAATAAAACCTATCGGGTTCCCCCCCCTTCTTTGAGCTCATAAAGCAAATATGCGAGTCGCATTTCCAATATTTATTTATTTATTCCAAAAATGAATCTCCGTCAGAAGTATTAAATTACAAAATACGGCCAGACCAGAGATATCATATGAGATGGTGGGGGTGGGTAGTCATTACCATCTCTAAGCCAGTGAAGGGTAGCGAACCCAAATGGAAGTGCCGCCACTGTCTCCTCCTTGGTTTTATGAAGCTCCTCCTGAATATGAATTTGCCAAGCTCTCCACGCAGGCCTGAGCGTTTCGTGGTCAAGGCGAAGGAAGGAACAGGCTGCTGCGAGACATCATAAGTGTGTTTATTTCCGCTGGTCAGACTTTAAATTGGCAATGCATGACAGTAAAAATACAGGGCATGAAATTAGCTGCAGCTCCTGTCCTCTGTGATCCGTCTCCTTAGGTGTTTCCCCCCGCCCCCTCTCGCCACCATTACAAATGAAGAGGCAGAAAAATACAGATTAGATGGGTTCTTTGGGATAAGCACTAAAGAGATGTTTATGGAGATACTGTTCGGCGCAGACGTATAATTTCATGCTGCAAAAGATAAAGGAAAGCGGGATGTGTGATGCATATCAAACGAAAGCATACATTTTAACTCCATACGTTGCTGTTGCACTTAAAAACTTTCTTGATTATGAGTGATTTATACCACTGACATACTTTCACGGGATGTCATAGACCAATGCGAATTTGAATTTTTACATCACTACTGAATCCCAGTGCAACCGTTGCCTTCAAGAGACAACATATTAATGAATGGAGTCCAGCGGCATGCAATTTTACATCAAAAGCAAGGATTTTGGGATAATTGTGTGGAGAAGCTTGAAGCAGGGCTGGAGTAAACAACGTTGCAGGCTCCAAACGTCTCATGGAGCTCAGTTCAAGGCGTCGACTGAAAACGGGAGAAATGCTGCGCAGCTACAAACCGACCAACACTTGGCTCTGCACCAAAACCAGGCTGAGAAAGAAGAAAGAGTCAGAATCAACCAGGTGGTAGGAGAAATCCAGATAGTTTGTACTTTTGAATCCAAGTACATGTTGCTAATTTGTTTGCATCACAATGCAGCACATTCAACGGATATAAATGTATGTATTTCCTTCACAAACTGGTGAACTTTTTCACATTTTGAATAACTCAGGCCGCTAGATGATGGCAAAGTGATTTCTATACAATCCCTGGTATGTGTTAAATGTGCATCAACAGGCATTAGTGGTATAACTTTGATGGATCTGTACAAATCTCAAATTTGGTTTGAGGCCAGTTTGAGATAATATTTTATGAAGGACTCAGAAAGAATGGTGTTAAAAAAATAGCAAAAATGCATAATGTTTGCAGTTAGCCACAAGCCATTGTAGCGGTCACAACAAACGTGTCCAGGAACACACTAACATAACCATATTAGAACTTTTTGGCCAGCGTTCAAAACTCTACGCAAACTAACATTGCACATCAAATTGAACACACCATTAAGGATGGTGGTGGCAGCCTCATGCTGTGAGGACAGAATAATTGGTCTGAGTAGATGGGGAGTTGGATGGAGCAACAGGCATGTTGATATTTTTAAAAGGGCCCAATCAAAGCCCAAAATTATTCCACAAGTTTGTCTGTCAAAAACTTGAAAATGCTTTTTTTTACTGATTCTGCCCGTCAAATCTAATAGATTTTTTTCTTACAAAAGGGGGAAAGAATCAGCTCATTAGCTTTTGCAGCTGAATGTTCAACAAAGTAATTAGTCAAGGCGGCAGCATACAAATCTGGGCCACACATTTTAAAAAATGTCTGTGAATCAGTTTTCTTGCAGCTCTTGCATATAGTCCCAGAAAAATACAATCAAGTTCATGGCTGAAAAATGACTAAAAGTGAGAAACAAGTATTCATCCTTCAGTGAGCCAGCGGACGTCTTTGGATGTGATTCTGAGCTGCTTCAGGTTACCGATAACGGTACTCATTACACGTTACTGTTATAAAACGCCGTCTTTATGGAAATCTTCAAGAGCACCGACTGCAGGAAACTCGTCTGTGATTAATTCTTTGGGGTGAGTTAATCCCTTAGGAGGCCGAACGACGGCAGAGGCACTGGACAGAGTGTAAAAAGGTGTTCGAGTGCCTTCACTTCATAAAATAACATTAATAACAGCAGCAGTAAAAATTAAAAAGAATCATGTGCCCGGGGCAAGAAAGGAGTCACTGTGCTCTGACTCGACTGTGCTCCGGCTCTCCCACCGGATCGAGGTGTTTTTGGCTGGGCGAACAGTGTTTCAAGGTTATGCAGAGAGATGCAGTCAGACGTAATGGCAGCCCATAATGAGTGTTTTCCTGTGGGATGGACGGTGACTTTGTGGATGGCAGGTGATTTAAGACCTAAGGGGAGGGAGAAGGATTACAGACTCTCAGACTAAACTAATTTAAGCCAATAAATCACACCTTGGCAATGCCTGCCTCGCCGCCGTGATGTGTTTTTGCGTTGTTTTTCGATCCGTTTGGACACCTACATCTGTTTTGTTTCACTCAGATCACTCATTCCGTACCGCCTTCAGCCTCTGTCGCTCGTCTCGGTTTTTCTCCTACATTCGTTTATTTACTCTCGCTTAGAGAACATCAAATGCCTAAACGGGGATGACACAGTCTGCAGCCATATGCCGCAGAGGACGATTATTGGCTTAAGCACCGTGACAGAGACGAGTGATGAATCGCAAAGCGGCGGGAAGGAGACACTTGATCGGCCTGTGCGTTCTCTGAACGCGCACGCTGCAACACGGAGGCACCGAGTGCCTTTGCTTGGCCCCATCATTGCAATTAATGTCACTAGCGCAAAGGAAAATGCTGGTGAGATAAGTGCAGAGGAGGTGGCAAGAAAAGAATAGAGAGACAGAAGAGAGGTGGAAATGAGCAGCCGGAGAGCAACATGTAATAAAAGGGTTGGGCCGGACGCGCTTACTCTTTTGCTTGAGTGATAGTATAAGAACTATGGCTGTTTTCAAGGGCACTGGTTACCAGAACAAAAGGAATAATCCCAATTATCCTGTCAGTCTTTAAGTTATATAAAGCGTACCAACCAAGGCTGGCAGTATTCTGGATACTTTTGACCTTTCTGCCAACCTTGCTGTTTTACAGTGCCTTGTTAAAGCATTAATTTTCCTTGGACTTTTATTTATTTT
The DNA here is from genome assembly GCA_903067055.1 of Poeciliopsis paucimaculata. NCBI lineage: Eukaryota > Metazoa > Chordata > Actinopteri > Cyprinodontiformes > Poeciliidae > Poeciliopsis > Poeciliopsis paucimaculata. The sequence continues at coordinate 42,626 of CAEGAD010020382.1, read as the reverse complement.
TTATTTTTATTTTACGTTTATGTAGCAGGAAAGTACCAACCTCTTTCTTTTTCTTTTTTCAAAGGAATCCTTTCCAAATATTATCCAAAAATTACAAGTGGTTACACAATCGAAATGTCATACAAATAATTATCAAAACCAGCCAGGGTTTAAATAAAGCTTTCTCTAGTGCTCCGAGACTGGACTTAAACGTGCTCAGTAAAATAAATGTAGTTAATTTCCAATTTTGTTGCAACATGTTGGACAAATGGAACAAAGAGCAAGAAATGATCATTTGAACGCAGAGTAAAAATCCACTTTTCTACACTTTTTCAATGTCACATTATAAACACAAAGTTTGACATATTTTAGTGCCATTTTCTAAGACCGTTTCACATTTTTGGAGATAAAAATGTGAAAACTGCGGTGTGCCTTTGTTGTTGCAAAACAAATGACTATAACAAGAGTCTGAATTTAAAGAAGTAACAAATTTATTACAACCTTGCAAGGTGACAACAAAAACACAAAGTCAATGGAGTCTCTATGGTCTGTTCTAGCTAACAGATGATTCTGACCAACCTTTATAGGTTCTGGTCTGTGGATCTCGTGACAGCAGGTTGTGGGTGTTTCCTAACTCAGGGAAGAGATTGAACTATAGGTGTGAAGCTGTGGATTGATGTGCATCAAGGATTTCGTGGAGCTCAGCAAAGACGGTCTTGCCACTTGCCTTTTGTTAGGAAAAGGGAGTTATCCGTTTGACGTCAAAGATCCAAACGTCAAAGTTTGACCCTGACAAGTCCTGGGTTAGGAAAGGAAAGGTGTACAAAGATAGTCTTCAATAGCTCTCCAATCTTCCCCCCAGGGATAATGGGGATCTTTTTCATCCACTTCACAGTCATCCATGACTTCTTGGTGGTTTAGAGCCAAAAATCTCAATGAAACACATTGGGTTTGTGTTGGCTTTGTGACAAAACGCAGAAGAGGCAAGAGGCAAGAATCATAAAAACTCCAGCAAAGCACAGCAGGTTGGTGGAATTTCCTCTTGACTGAATCCTGCTCTAAATAACCATTAAATTGGAAATGTGGATTTTCTAAATGTAGATTGCTGCGACTGCTATCTGCTGTGATGGTGTGCGTTTGCTCAGCTAGGCAGAGAAATAATCTAATGGGGTGTTTTACCTGATGTCTTGGGATTTCCTGTCTTATAGCTCCAATGTCAATGATTCGTTACGTCTATTTTCTACCCCTTGGTTATAAACTAAAACTAATTGATTTTTTTTTCCTCCCTACAAAGGAGTTAATGAATAAAATTCAAGTAAATTCAAGGAAAAGTGGATGAAAATGTCAAAGACGATAATTAAAGGGAGCAGTCATTTTTGTCTCTGTAAAGAATTACGTCCAAGTCTATAAAGACCTTAACAGGTCTGACCTGCAGAAACCGCACATCTGTTTTGTATTTCATCCTAAACGCTCAAGAAAAAAAGAAAAAAAGAAAGAAAAAAAAAGACATATAATCTGAAGCTCAGAGGCTTCCTGATGCAATGTTGCTCTGCTCAAAACACACCCGGAGCAACGTCTTTACCGATCGCGCCCAGGCTCAGCGGTATTTAAAACCCAGCGCACCTTTTATTGACATGCACAATGCCTTTTCTAACCACGATCTAAACCGATCGAGACGGCGCAGATAGTTGAAAACCTTGGGGAAATTCTCGAAATTAAAAAAGGAGCAGGGGGAGAAACACAACCACACACACGCAACCAGAATTGCTCCCCCGTCAACCTTCTTTTTCTGCAGCCGCTCATGCTGCTGCCGTCTGTAGGAACCGTTGATCAATGCAACCTTAATTCGAGAGCACGGATTATAATAGAAGCATTAGCGTCCATTGATTAGAGCGCAGAGGGCCGATTGAAATATGAATGGGCCGTCAATAGAAACTCTGCACGCAGTGACAAAGACCTCGAGACCCCTTCCAAGCATGAGGGAATTTTAAATGTCAAGAACATGCTTGATGTGAGATGGAAGTTGACTGGGCTTAACATTTGGTTTGTTCTGAGTCACACGATGCAGGATTCTGAAACTGAAATAACTTTTTAATTAAACGAAGCACAGCATAACATCTAGGAGGATTAGGAGAAAAAAAAAAAACGCAGTGCAAGCTTCATGTTTTCTTGTATTGAGTGTAAAAAAAATGGTTAAAAGGCCAGTATTATGTATTTTCCATGCACTTAGTGACATTTTATAGTACTATCAAGTAACTATGTTAGCTTCAGTGGTTATAAAAATGCTGTATATTTATCAGCTATGACTTAAAATAAATTTGTCTTTGTTATTTAACGCCTTGAAATTGGGCCTCTGTCTCTTTAAAAACTTCTGCTCTTTCTAAAACTCCGCCTCCAGGTAGTCATCACAACAATGCTCCTCTATTAACCTTTTAAAAATATTTTTTTTACCAACATTGCACTGAGAAGTAGCTCCTATGATGAGCTCAGCAGATGCACCGCTTCACCAGGTGTTTGCTAATTGCTGATGGCTAGTCTTAAGGGACTGAGCGGTGGCAATTATGCTTCCTGTTTCATTCCTTCAGTTTTCTCCTCGGGTTTTCTGTGCTTACCAAGTCGAAGACAGCCAGCTGGTTTAGACACCAACCCTTGAAACCTTACACCAAACCTCTCCGTACCAGATCTCCTTCATCTGATCCATTGTCCTCAGATGCCAACACTCTTGTTTCAAAGACAATCTCACAAACCATCTGCTCCATTTTTGCTGAAAGCTCCTCTGGAACCAAAGATCCCCCCAGAAAACTTGCCAACCCCGACGGTTGTGTGCCATAACCATAACTTTTAAAAACTTTGGTACGCCATGGTGCCTCTAACTTATTCCCATTACATTCCCGTGTTGGAATAAATTGGATTGTTGGATACAAATTAATGATACTATGGTTTCTAACACCATCCATGTTGTTCATGTCAGTCTGAAACTCCCAGGGAAACTTGTCAGAGTCTTGTTGTTACTGTGAAATGCTGCAGAGTCAGAGACAGAATCTGGCAGAATTAATTCTGCTGTCCATGAGTCTTACAGCCCATTCAGTGCTGAAGACGGGCTCCAGTTCCCCCATGACCCGGAGAAGGATGAAGCGGGTACAACCAACAGATGGACGGCAATTTTTTAATGGAAAGTCTGTCAGATGGAATCAAGTTTGTTCTCCTGCTATTCTCATGGGAACTCATGGGATATTGTTTATGAACCGAACAATTCAGCAACTGTTGAAAAGAACTTGCGTTTCATTATTTAAAGATACGGTGCAATTTGTCACCAGGTAGTACGGGTGGATTCTTATTTACTGTTGTCACAATAAACTCCACTGAAGGATATTAAAAAACCCCTGAGACTTTCCTTATTATCAGGAATGTTGTTTTTACTGTCTTTCTCCACTGTTTGTCATATAAAGGCAAATAATTGTGAAGTGGAAGGAAAATGAGACACAAATCTGAAAAGCATGAGGTACATTTACTTCCATGACTTAGTACATAAAGGAACCACCTTTACAGACTGCCTGGAAAACTGCATCAGCTTCTCTTCTGCATTGAGTTTGAATCTGTCAAACTCAACTGAATACATAAATTTTGCTGGCAAATATACAACATTTCTGGTATTTTCGGAAATACCAGAAATCTGGTACTTTTCCAAACTTGCCGTGGTCTGATGATAAAATACAAAATTTTATTTTGACAGATTTAAGGAAATCACAGACCACCTAATGACTCTGCACTTCTTTGTGTTGGTCTGTGACAAAGGATCTCTATAAAACACAGCAAAGTCGCACATTTTCCCCCTGAATGCACTTGTAATGTCCCGAATCCTGACAGCGGTAAGCGACGGTCCTGTCACTAATCGGATTAATGAAACAATCAGGCAATCGGCATTAATTATCCGACCCAAAAGAAGAACAATTTCGGGGGGGTGCGGGGATTGAGGAGGGGTGACAAAGACAGCAAAAAACAACAATAAACACAGCCAATCGGCTTTATCGGCGAGCAGCACATTGCTCATCCACGTCATCTGCATTCAGTCATCCAATCCTTAATTAACTCCCTGGAATTGGCTGTTGTGTTTGTTTTTTTTTTGTTTATTTGTTTTGGTTCTTTGTTTTTTTGGCCTCCGTTTCTCTCCATCATTCAGGGGGCTGGAGATCGCTGTATTTTTTGTCTGGCAGTGAAACTCTGGCTGCACTGCAGGGTCGGGACAGGCCCGCCTGGGGCAGCAGTATTTCCACTCTGCTTGTGCTTTTATTGACTCTGCTGAGGCTGACAGAACCTGTCTGACAGTCAGGTGATCCTTCGCCGCTCACCGAATCTGTCAAACTCAACTTAATCCATACATTTCGGTGGCAAAAAAAAAATCCCAATAAGACTGTCAGAAGGCCGGCAGATCTTAAGCGGAGATGTGGCTTCACTGCGTGTTCCCCCTCCTTCTCTTCTCATCGTTCGCCTGCGAGGCGTGAAGTAAAAGTGGCTCTGTTAGAACTGCTGCGCTTGCTGTTTCATCTCCTCGCGGAGCACCTGGTCAGTTTGAGCCGTGTAGTTGCGAAATCACACACCCACACTCTCCTAGGAGTAACCCTTGAGTGAAACGTCACCTGGATAACGCTCAGCAAAAGCTCCAGCGGTAACTGCTTCTTCTCGCTTCGTGCAACTGCCGAAAATAGAGCGGAAGATACAGGGAAGGTTGTACAATGCGATGTGAGCACACATCGGGACTTATCAGGCATGAGGAGAAGAGACAGAGATGGGTGAATGAGGGTGAAAGGGTGAGTCGTGCTGTCATGTTCCACAGCAGCGCAGGGGGTAGAGGTTAATTTGAAATTTCAAATGAAAAGGAGAGGAGAAAGACTTTCCTGCCTCTGCCTGCAAGGCATTTTAGGTCCTACTTCAGTCAACAGACATGACTGGAGACGCATCATGGACAAGCACCTCGCGTCACCAGCCGCGTTGTCATTACAAGTGTGCGCAAAGCCTTGATGAGTCAATTAAAAACATGCTGCGACGTCATCCTCCAACCACTTCCTGTCGTCTTCTTCTTCGTCTCTTGCGCCCACAGTAATGTCTGGTTGTTGATCACATGACTCGTGAGATTAACAAGAAGCGTTTCAATTGCAAAAAAAAACGTCTTTTTGAAATTGCCGTGTTTTGATTAAGCACATTTATTTTTGTGATTCCAATTTCCGCAATTATACGGACAATATAAAAACGCAGCGACTATATGTGGTAATGCATCTTTGTATGGATAGTGCATAGCATAGTGTGTTACCAAATTGTGTTCTCTATTCTAAAATTAACCGAGCATCCTTATATATACACGACAATTAACTCATTCATTTCTTAAACTATTCTGGGTAGTACTCCTTATCTATCATATCTCTTGACAAGGAAAATATAAAAGTTACAATCTTAGATCTATGGATGTTGGTCAGTTGGCTGTTGAATTGGTTGTTGCCGAATTACAAACTCACCTGAGCAAGAAAACGTTTAGCTTTCATGCCTGGAAAACCTCGCAATCCGAGCTTTAACGTGAAACCCTGGCTCCGTCAGAGGTGTTTGAAAATTTGACAACATCACTGCAGTTTACGTAGTGTGACAGCAAGTGTTTTCTGTGAGGAGATTTCAGTGTACATTGTTTTTATTTTACTTCCTGTCTTGGCTGGATCGACCCGGTATGTCTCCCATCTTTAGTGTGGCTAACCTGGATAGAGAAAAGTTAAACAGTGAAAAACAAGCTTAGTAGAGCCTTTTGTTTTCTGGTCTTAATGGTGCTGTAAGGATAGTAATGTTCTCTAACAAACCTCTTCAATTTACAGAACAGAAGTTGGATTTGTTGCTGAGATTAAGTTACACACAGGTGGAAACTAATCAACTGACTAAGAGAGTAATTAAAGGTTTCAGAACAAAGGGTCCTGAATATGAATGCACACACCCCTTTTAGATTAATAACTAGTTTTCCAATTATCCTTGCAGTTGATGATCATGCGCTACTTTGAATTGGACTATCCAATAAAATGCTCTGGTGTTGTTAATTTAACAGTGAAACAATCTAAAAAAAAAATAACATAATTTTCTAGAACTTATAAGGTAAGATGTCGAGGAATTCAAGCTTCAAAAGGCAGAAGATTGGGTTAGATGTTGTTTTTTTCCCCTAAAGGAATCGGTGAGGGTTTCTCTGTATTCTTATCAATCTTTAGCACCTGCCCAGCGACTCAAAGGCATCATTATTCCACACACCTCTGTCAGGTCGAGCCACAGTCTGCGACTTCGGCCTCGGGATGGAGACCTGCTCCACAAACTACATCCAGAAGGTGCGTTGTTTTGGCAATTTTTCCTCACGCACCCCCCTTAGCTATCCGTCCGCTATTTCATACAGCTGACCTTAGAGGTACGTGTCATTTCTCTTTTACTTCTTGAAACCATGTGTGCACATTCAAGCCATGTGGAATAGCCTGACAAAGCATCATCATCATCGTCATCACAATGATTCATACATCTAATTATATTACATCCTCTAATCAGAACACAGCTGCTCATTTTAATTCACTCAGAGCAGAAATGTTTTGTGTGTCGTTTCATGCAGGAAGCTTATTGTTGGCGCACCGTCTACCAACCTAAAGTTTCTTCCAAAAAACAAAAAACAACAAAAAAACAAATAAAATAATGGAAATAATGAAAATAATAATTCTAATAATGAAATAAAAGTAATTTGTAATCTAAGTTACACCTGGCACATTTCCCTCCAAAAAACAAAACTGAAAATTTTCTACCTCACCACCAGCTAAAAGTTGTAGAAAGTGTATTTGTTGAAGGAGCATCAGTTTGAGTCCTTCAGCTTTGAGGTTCTGAACTTAAGCACCTTAGTTTTCAGAGAGAACAATTTTCCTTTTTATTTATGATTGACAAACTGTACAAAGACATATAGTTTAGAAAACATTCGGCTTTCCAGCTCTGGATGTGGTGGAAATATTTTTTGTTAGAATCTGGAAATATTAAAATCAGCTAGGAAAATAAAAAAAATAATATACTGTGGACTGAGGCAACCGTGAGAAACTGGAAAGGATTTGAGACTTTAACTGTTTAATTAAAGCTGCACGATTCATGCAAACAATCACAGTGACAGTTTGGAAGCACATTGATGGATTCCTCACAGACTTATCCAAAATGCACAACGCGGATTCAGTTTCAAATGAACAGCTATGGTGACTAAAACAGATTATTTTATTTATTTTTTTTTTTTTTTATGCTGTTGTTTTTTCCTGCAGTGATTGTATGAAGATGTGCCAAGTTTCCATTTTCTACGTGACTTAAAGTGTTTTTTATGCTGACTCTTTTTAATCCAGGACATTTCACTTTGTCAGCTCTGCGGCTGCAGCTGAATATATTGTGCTCGTGTGACATTTGTTTAAATTAGAGAAAGTCTGGGTAGCGAGTTTGGTGCAATTGCCTTCTGACCTGTCAGTGTGGAGAAATGTGTGTGCTGGTTGTGTGTGAATGTGCTGTTAGTTTATCACTGATGAGCTGCAAATATGAATCAGAACCAGCTTTATTGGCCAATCAGTTCAAAAACTGGTAAACCTAGTAAATTTAGGTCTGTTGCTGTAGTTGGACCTCTGTTATTTTATTTTATGTGCAAAAGTGAAATGATTTTTTGCTAAATCCAGTCTCCAAGTTCTTCCCCCTACAAGAACTTTTTTTCAATTAGCAGTAGCAAAATCTACTGTGAAAGTAATATAAGAACTTTGTTACAGGTTGGCGCTGTCAATTAGAAACACATCATTTTTGATGCTCACAGGGAAGGAGGACAAATATAGCTACTGCAGCATTTTTAGTAGTCAAGAACTGGTGGAGAGACGTGTCACCAAGTAATTCAAAGAGAGCAACACAAGCACAAGATGACCTTGGAAGAGCAAGAAAGAGGAACATTTTAAAGGTCCCGAAAAGAAACAAGTGAGAGTCGTCTCTAAAGACCCAAGACAAGACACGAATGAATAACCTTGCAGACAATCGGTAGAGCTCCGCACAGCAATACACTTACAAGGCTGCCGAACAAACAAAACAGCACTTCTGCAGAAGAGGCACTTTCAAGCAGGACGAAGCCATCCTCAAGACGGATTTGGAATATTGTAAGCATATCGGTCAGGCGGATGAGACAAACTGAGAATTTGTTGGCCACAGAGCGACGTCTGTGAACGAAGGCAAGGACAATCGCCTGGAGGAAACTGTTCCCAAACAGAAACATGAGGTACGCCTCAAACTAGAAGTCTTGTCAAGGTGGAATGACTCCCATTGAATGTAGGAAATACAGAGATTTTGAGAGGGAGGTCAAACAATCCTACTGCCAAACTGGTTCTTGTTCAGCACCTGCTCTTCTAGTATGACAAAAGCCTGAAAACTACTGCTAATGGCGAAGAATTACCTCCAGAACATCAGACAGGACAATATTGATTTGAATCATCCTGAAAGTTTTAGGGATGATCTGAAGACGAAGGCTCAACCCACAGAGTCACCAAGTCTTCACCAAAAGACCGAAGGGAAAACAATGAAGGACAGCAAACACACAAAATGAATGGCATTACGGGCCAAGTATCCAAAATGCAAAGAGGATGTTAAAGTTGTTTTGTGTCTCAAACACCCAAGTTTAGCGTCTCACATGCTTTAGTTTTGTTTGACTTTCAAGAGACGTCTTGAAACAGAAAGTCAAATTAGGCCAAACGTGACCAGTTACCTGAAGGCGATTAAGGCGATTGGTCCAATTTGCAGAAAAGTTGCGATGGCCGGTGAAAACTGAAAGTCCGTAGAAAATTTGCGAACGATGAGTGAATCTGCATTAGGAGTTGCGATCGCAACATCTCCACTTTCAGGAGGTATGGCCTTCCTGGTTAGTGCGCATGTCCACAATAGGTCTGTTCAAAACGGAAGGGATGCGGTTGTTTGTTTGCTGTCCGTGCGTCCACTCGCTCTTTTTCTTATCCCCACTGGTAGTTGGCGTTGTCAACTACCAGGAATGTTTTCCGAAGTTTGAGATTCGGGTAAAATTGAATCTGGGAGATAGCTGCTGCTTTACATCAGGTGTGAACGTTTGAGGGAACTGGAGGCTTGAAATGGCCTTTTACAAAGGAAGAGTTGAGCTCACCCATGGTCAGTGAAACATTACATCATTGTCGCTATGGTAACCTGTAAGTTGCACTTACAGTTGTGGCTGTAGTTAAACATGACCCACGTAACGCGATCCACTACAACTCATCCACCTGGTCAGCATTTCTTTTTCAACTGGGTTCGTATGTTGACTTTGCACTACAGAGCTGAGATTTTTCTCTTTTTTTTAATGTGCAGAGCAGCAAATCTGGACTAATTTGGACATTTTGCAAACCTTTGGGGTGGCATTTAAAAAGCGAAATGCTTAAACGGTTTCCTGGCTCCTGATTGTGTGTAAAACTGCCACCGTTTCCTCTAACCTCTCAGGGATAATTTGGTAATCAGGGAATTTAGTATCTTTGTGCTGAAGAAAACAAACATGTCAAGTCTGTACGCGTCTAAGTTTTAACGTGCCTTTCGAGGCACAAAAGTGCTAAAACAGCAAAGATTAAAGTTACATCGCGCCAGTAAAAACTCTCCAGGGATTAAACTGCTTACAATGATAACTCCAGTCGGCTTGATTGTTGCTACAAAGTTGCAAACGAACGCTGGCTCTGTCAGCCTGGTGACCAAACTCGCTAAGTCGTACATCTATCTGTTTTTCGTCGCTGCAGGCAGTTTCTTGTTTCTCTCATCCATTGTTTCTTTGCCTTCATCTGCCCTTCTCCGTGTTTGTTTTTGTTAAAAGACAGGAAGGTGTGCTCCGAGTGCCAAATTCTGCGATTGCTTTTCGATGCCGTCGGCGAAATGCGAGGCCCGAGAGTTAGCATGTCGGTGCGCGCGGCGCATGATTTGTTAACGTCAATGGGAATTATCATTTAAAAAAAAAAAAAAAAAAAAAAGAGGCACCACGCTTTTTGTCTAGTTGAGTTCTGTGTGCGGGTTAATATATCGGAAAACGAGAGACGCCGACACACACGGTGACGCTATGTGTCAATTTCTCGGCGCCCCTCTCAGGCGAGGGATGAGCTTCATCACCGACGGAAGGTTTCATGAGAGCTGTCTGTCTGTCTGTCTGTCTCTACATCTTCTTCCGAGCCTCTCTGTGGAATGAAGGACGCCCTTGCTCGTGTCTGAGCAATCTGTTTCGACAGGCTCAGAGAGATGTTTGATATCAAGGAGCCTTTTTTTTTTTTTTTTTGCTCTCCTTGCAGCAAAAAAAAAAAAAAAAAAAAAAAAAAAAGGAAATTGGATGGCATTTTTGCTCTGTGTCATACATGCCTGCCAAAGCAGTCAGAGTCACTCTAAGCAGAGCCGAATTTACAGCGTGGCCTCTGATTAGCAGCAGCGCGTCTCGCTCTGTTGGTTGCACTGCAGCAAATGGAGGCGACTCCCGGAAGACAAGAAGCTGCCCGTCAAGCAGCTGATTGCCATCCTGAACGCCACGTCTTGCGTTTGTCGTCAGAAGCAGAGGAGATGATAGTAAATCCACTTAGTGCCATTTAAGTATTCCCAGATTTTACAGCTCAGAACATGACTCCGTCTGAATATTTGTTGCTCCTCTTTGTTGATTTTTATCCACACCACAGAGAGCAGACCTGAGCCGCCGCCTTATCTGTTTTGGTTTTTTTCTCTCCCCCAGTCTGTCTTCATACAGCCAGCATTTTTCGATCCATCTCTCAGTGATGCTTTCCCCTTTGTCATTCCTCTTCACGTCTCTATTTTTTTATCATCTGTTTCTCTTCTCGCTCTTTGTTTTTCTTCTTAAATTTATCTGACTCCTCCATATTTCACCTGAGGTGTTCACCTCTCAGGTTTCTGTTTCACCTCCTTTCTTCGGGGCTGACCTGCAATTTATAATTGCATGACTTTTGAGTCGCGCCATGTTTTTTTGTTTGTTTTTTTTTTATGCAGTTTTTTTTTATGCAGCTTGGAGAGCGTAAACTTGTTGAGCGATGAGAGCAGCGTTCCGCACCAGCAAGTGTCGATGAGCAGATGAGAATTTTGAACTTTTAAACGTCTGATTTTTTATTTTTTTTTTTTTTTTTTGGTCGGTCGCCGTTGAAGCCCTCCCTGGGGGGGGACGGGGGTAAAAATTTTGTGCGTTAAGGGCAAATTAAAAAAGGTTTTTTTTTTTTTTTTTTTTTTTTTTTTTGCAAAATCCTATTTTGGATGTATTAGCTGTGTGCGCACAACATGTGGTTAAAACTTTAGAGGTGTCTTTGCAAACGTATCCGTGCAAACATTGCGTCAAGATCGCAACCCCAAGTCAGCAAATTTCAAACGGGGATTAAGGCCACTAAAAAAAACAATGAAATAAATCTGACTTTACTGTCAGAATTCTGATTTAAATCAGCTACATAAGTAAATATTTAAACCTCAGATGCAGAAATCTTCTCCCACTTGCTTGCTTTTTTAAAATGTTTTTTTAATATATATATTGGATCAAATATAAAAATGATTAAATCTCCTGTGTTCTGGTAGCCATTTTATCTGTTTACTCCTAGGAAATGAGACATATGGGAACTGATGAAAACAAATAAGACAATCTCTAAGTTAACTGTTTCTTAGAGTGACATAAACACGTTAGGAAAGGAGTTAAGTTCAGCCAAAACCCACCACACACACTGTGTTTGGTTTTTATAGATAATGTACTTAAGAAAACAAAAAAAAACATCACCTCACTTAAACTGTGGGAGACGCTGACTGATTGAAACGTCCTGCTTTTCAATTGGCATTTCTGTGTTTTCTTTTTCATTCATGAAACAAGATCAGAAAAAATATGTGAGTCATCAGATTAGATAAGAACCCGGCAGTGTTTTTACTGCAGCACACCTGGGCAATGCGAGCGGCAGCTGCCAGCGAAACAAATCTAAAATAAGCTGCCAGAGACCAGACTGCAAAAACTTCTTAATGACGCAAATACAGTGCCATCTGATAGCGTTATCTACAAAACTCCAAAACACTTTGAAGCACTTTATCTCATGAAAAATGAATGCAAAGTGGAATTACCTCCGAATTTTAAACAGGGGGAACATGCATTAATTGAGTTTTAATCTGTGACCTGAAGCTGAACTTGCACATCTTTTACTGATGAGTTGTAATGCAAATCTGTCCACAGTTGTTAAATATACTAAAATGAACACAAGTAGCTTTCCTTTGGTGATTCTTCAAAAGCGCTCGTTGGCAAAAAAAAAAAAAAAGCCTTGTTGAGCACCACTATGATATCAATTGTATTCTCTCTCTGTGTATATATATATATATATATATATACATAGACCTGGAAGCCACCATGACAAATTGTGTAGCTGAGCAGAGAGTACAGTCATTTTTCAACAGCTCATCAACTTTACGTTGGTTTATGCTGAGGATGACAAGCCAAGGCTTTGCTTTAAAAGGCTCTGAGAAATCACCAGGCCTTTCTCTCGAACTGTGCGCCGCGGTACCGTCGATGACTTCTCCTCTCTGAATTTTATGACTAAATGAAAATGAATTGATTGGCTTTTAATTTCCGCTCGGAAACCCCCCCCCCCCACAAAAAAAAGCTATAAATCAGAAGCGGCTTACAACCCCACAACGTGGTTGTGAGTGTTACAGAAAAATGACTTGCATGTTTTAATTCAGCACCCGCCACGCTCCTTGACATGCTTGGAGAAGATGTGGAGGAGAAAAAAAAGAAAGCACTACATTGTATTCAGCTTTTATTGCAGCAATCTAATCACACAACAACAACAAAAAACAAAACATTTAATTTAAGTGCTTGCTGGAAAAAAACAAGCATTAAGAACCCACAATAAAAAAATGTCCCCATTTGTATTTAAAAAATTTGAATCAGCAATGAAGCTTGTTTGTACCTTTTGAAAAAAACAACCTTTAAGTTGCTATTAAAGATCCGTTGAATTAAATCCAGATTTCCGCACCATTTTTTTCTTCTATTAAAATCACTGCTGCAGAGCTTATAGATGATATTTTACCCCAAACCTCGTTTCAATGATACAAAAACCGGTCTTGACCCAAGCGGGGGAGCATTAGCGTTTCGGGATCTTGTTCACATTTATATCCGGAGATTGACAGCTGGATCTCGCTTGCTGTGATGTGAGTGCTCTGCTTGTTTGTTGTGGTGAAGAAAAAGCTGATCTGAAAGGAGATGCTCTCAGTGTACTGGTTGATCTGCATTCTGTCCTTGTCTACGGTCATTAGCTCCCTTGTAGTGACCAAAAGAACAAGATGGCGGACTCAAGTGGTCGAAATGAGTTTCCTCCCACAGGACGTCTGGGAAAACCCAACACACTTTGGAGGGACGTTGGTGTCTCTGCTGGAAAGGGAACGCATTGGGATTCCCCCGAACGAGCCGACAATGAAACTTCCCTGAGAAAACGAGTCGTAAGGATAGCGGCGTTCAAGCTGGCTGTAAAAAGACAGTAGCTTCCTGTGCAAACAACCAACTGTTGAATTTTTATGCAAGCACCAATTCTGCCAAGTGGACTTGCATTTATTTGTGTATAGATCTGCCACACTGCGAGGAAAACAGGTGCAAAATCTGCATTTCGCCTCTGCTAAGGTAACAAAATGCTTGTTTGTTTCTTTCTATTATTCGGGATCTTAAAGTAACACTAATATCCTCTGGTAGACCTTTTTTGGGGTTCTTATGCTTTTTTTAATATTCCTGTCAAGGCGAGTTGAGCAGTAGGCTTTAGGAATCATACTCCCACAGTGAGGCTTTCGCCTCCCATTCGTGACAAAATCTCTGAGAAGACAGACTTTTCAAATCAGCGTATTGATTTTTGCACATGCACTCCAAATAAATTGAGCTTTGGACGTCAGTGTGTTTTTTTAATTACCGGAAAGTCTATGCAGTTGCAGCTTGTGATTCCTCTGTCTCTACAGGAATACAGCAGGGATTCCTATCTCTGCAGTATCTTACTTTGCTTTTGGGTTTTTTTTTTTCCACTCAGCATTTGCTTTTAAATCATTAATGCAGAGCACGCATCAAGGAGTATACCCAATACCCCAAGTCTGAGTCTGTCAGAAACTACAAAGATAGATTTTATGGTACCATGCAGGCCCCTTTCTGACCATGTATCTGACTGCGGACACAGCTACATCTCTAGACGGTTGCATACATTTGAAACCAGATTATGTAAGCTGTGTAAAAAGTATTTAACTGTAAACGGCAGCTGACCATTCCCTAAAGACTCAAACTGCCTCTACCTTCTTTTTTTTTTTTTTTCTTTTTTTTTTTTGTGCTACATTTCATCCTGGTTTTGTGTTTTCCACAGATGAAAAAATATGGACCTGACATTTCTCCAACTCCATGATGCTTAAATAATGTAAAACTCTCTAAGTGTGAACCTGGACTAGCATCAGACTACTAAAGTTATGTCGGTCAATGCAGCCAAGTAACAACAAACCACAACAACAAAAAAAACAACAATCATAAAACACTTTAACACACATTCGGTTTCATGTTTAGTGAGATTTTCCCTCTATTTCAGCAGCTCTTGTAAGGCTGCTGTGAAAATCACTTCATTGTTTGGACATTTTTGGAAGTAAAACACGTTGGCCCATCTTTCATATGTGTGATCTGTGGAAATGACTTTCAAATGAAATTCCGTCATATGTTTCTAGACATGAAAAAAAGGAAAATAAAACTGGAATGCCAAACCCGACCCCTGCTCCTTAAAATCCTGTCCCCTCCAATCCCGTCCCCTGCTAATCTCCTAAAAAAGTTAAAATATGTTTACTGTTGTGCAAATGTAAAATTATCTGCTTCGTGTCACTTTGACGTTTGCAATGAATTAGTTTTTTAAATTTCCATTTACCTACAGAAAAGGGCCAAAATATAAAGGAAGGGACCTTGATGTGGCTCAGAAACTGACGTCAGATGTTACGAGACGTTACAGTGCATCCAGATTTCAAAGAAAGTCTCTCTGTGACCTCTATGCCAAACCTTTTGATGTTAACACAGCAAGCTTGAACTTCAGATTAAGTGGCAGAGAAGCAGTAAGCATGATATAAAATTTGCCCTGCCGAAAGACACGGTCTTAAAGTGACAGCTCATATTTTGGAAGTCAGTTTCTGTGAATGTGAACTCTTCATATTACAGTGAGATTTTCAAAAAACTGAGGAAATTCACATAACAAAGGAAGACTAAGAACCAGTCGTGTGGACTCCTGTTTTTTTAGCCAACGTTATCAGTTTAAATCAGCGGAAACCGAAAATGTTCAGATTGGATGAAACGCTACAATGTCAACGTCAATTTACTAAGCACAAAAAGACAACGGACGTCGACCCAAAGTGCCTTACAATTCAATAAAGTGAAGCAACACAAACAACAAGGAGAGCAAACAGATATCAGATTGTGGCATTTTTACGGCAGATTGTTGGAAAATGTTGTTGCTTTTTCAGCTGAACAATATCCAGGCGGCCACTATGGGAAATGTTATTTACTGAGACCTGAGGCTGTATTAGCAGCAACAACGCTCTCCTGCAGAGGTGCAGATGAATAATATCCCACAGATGCAGCTGAGCCTGAAATTATTCCGACCCGGGGCAGATCGAGGTTTAAAGTAATCCTTTAAAGTTACCATTAAAATTAATCACCAGCACTTTGGTCGGTCTTGCTTCTTTTAAAAGTGCTTATGAATGAATTTGACTTTACTTGGCTTGAAGTCCCACTAATGAACTGATTGCTGATGTCAGACTGAAGTGTGCGATCAATGCAGATTCAGATTATACATATTTTTAGCTATGCTTGTAGATATTTCATTCATTTATTTATTTTAAAGATTTGTGTTCTTTTAATGTATTTCTATTTTTTATTTCCTCTGAAACTTTGTCTATGAATTGTGCTACAGAAGTAAACTTGCACTCTGTTACATGGACGTTATTTTGAACGTTTTTGTGTGGCCCTGCCAGAGACTTAACTCGAATCTTAACTTAAAATCTTACAAAACAGAAAAAAATAGAGTGATGGCAAGACAACCTGCAAAACATGAAAAATCAAAAATACCAGTGGAGACATGCAAAAATCAGCAACTATCAGAAGGTGTTGACTAATGTAATGGCATTAAAACTTTCATATTTGGTTCTACTTTTTCATCGTATAAGGAATAGTATAAATAAATTTAATTTCTGTTTTTGTTGGGGGGTTTTTTGTGATGGCTGTGCGATTTCCAATCAGACTCAAACTCCTCGGTTGAATGAAGACAAATTGCAAATCTAAATTTGCCAAGAGTATGAATAATTTCAACAGCGTGACCTTAGTTAGTTAGAATTATTTTAAGAAGCGAGAAGTTACTAGAATGCTCTCCGAGTAACCGTGAGCCTTCCTGAAGATTGCTCCGAGGAATCTTCAGGAAGATTCCTCGGAGCTCCGCCATTACGCGGCACAAAACGCGTAATGGCGGTTTGTGCCGCCATTACGCAGAATTATTTTTGTTAAAAGGACAATAGCTGCTTCAGATAAGTCTGATGATTTTCAATAATATTGTAATCAGTCCCATATAAGAAGGACCCAGTATGAATCCCACGTCCTGTAAACATCTTGGCTGAGTTACAGGCAATGCTTATTACTGTTTTTCTTAGTTTCTTACGAGAACAGAGACCATAGTCACTGTTTGAAGTCCAACTACATCAGTTGCAGGCGACACTTTCACTCTTTTCATCTTTGCAATGTGTGTGTGTGTGTGCGTGCGTGCGTGTGTGTGAATGAAGCTGCACTGTTATCGTGTTGTGATTGCGATATTCCGCATTCAGAAAATTTGAATAGAGAATACCTGTTTCAAAATGTGAACTATAAGAGGAATGTGCCACGTGAGCTTTGGGGGAGCCTCAAAACAATCATCCTAAATGTCAAATGTGTACTGTCACTTTTTTTTGTTTTACCACGTTCTCTTTTTTTTTTTTTTTTTTTTTCCCATCTCAATTTATTTCTTCTCCAATCTTCACCCGAGTCCGAGCCTCTCCCATCCTTTGACGGTCTTGCCTCTCCCTGTTCGGCGAGTCCCCGTACCCGGGGGCGCGCGCAGAGTCAGATAAGGAGACCAATTACATCGCAGCTGTTGTTATGTAAGTCATTATCCTGCTTCTTCTGTATTGGCTCACTCTGATGGGCTGTGGAGAGGAGGAGCAGGGACGGAGAGAGGGAAAATAAATGGCAATTTACAAATGCTATATTGAGTGAGAAAAGATGCACGCCGAGTAAATAACTCTCGCATGAGCCAAGAGGTCAGAAGGTTACAAAAATCTGGGTTTCTCCTGTTCTTCTGAGAACCATATCAACTGAAGCACGTCTACGTTGTTGTGAATTAAGTTATTTATTGCGTAGACCGACCCCCATTCTCTGTCATTTTTTAAAAATTCCCCATCATTTTGCCTTTTCTCCCTCACTAGCACACAAGTTTTGTTTGTGGAATATTTTGTGTGAGGGGGGAAAAAAGTACAAATATTTAGGCAAGAACGTGCAAAACAAACGACAAAAAAAAAAAAAAAAATCACATAAAAAAACAACAATCAAACATAAAAACAGAAATTGCTGCAGTTAACAGCGATAAAAATGTATTTAAATCTTGCTAATAGAACCAAAACATCACGGCCTAATCTAAACAGCTGCACACCATACAGATTTTATTTATAAAAAAAAATTAATGTATAATTTACCTTCTGGCTAAAACTGATTTGACTGGTATTCACTGGCTATCAATACGTTTAAAAGGTCCTGTGCATGTTGGCTGCATTAAATTATAGGAAGAAAATAATATTTTAATACCTATTAGTGAAGGAAGTTGACATTTTCTGGGCATATATGGCTTCACGGCAAAAACTATTAGATTGTTATAAGGTGATAAGCAAAGTGCTTCAAACCGAATAAAAACCAAGGATTTTTGGGGGAACGAATAAGAAGCAATAAGATACACTGTACTATTTTATAGTAGAGCACATTCCTCCATACTGGGCTATCACAATCTCCATGATTCATTGTTGTGTTACATAATGCCTGAAAGAATAATTTGTTTTAATATAATAACCGAGGACATATTCAACTCCAGACATATGCCTTAGTTTACATTCAGGTCATTGAAGGAACACAACTTATTATGAAATATTCAGCTTCTGAGCAAACAAACAAAACAAAAATCAGCATTGATCTAATTCACAATTCATGTAGACATACTGCTGGTATTATGTGTACACACCGTACATGACATTTAAAGGAAAATGTGACTTGGTAGACAAGGACACCCTGTTGTATGGACAATTTCAGAAGTGCATTGCTTCTGGTGATATATAACCAAGCAGAGCCAGGAGGACAGTCCTGGCGCCGTCAATCAAGCTTGTGTATGCCCTACTCATTGTGCTAATTGCAGAGAAACAGCTTACCATTACAGAAAAACTGTTTTCCCGCCGTCGTCGGTGGCTACGCTGACTAGCCTGAGCATTAAGGAAAGGGTCTGCTGACAGGGAGAAGCTGAATTCTGATTGATGGTTTCCGGCCTAAGCAGTGTATTACCGCAGATCTTTGTAGGACCAAAGAGGACAGGAGGAAGCGGAGGAGCTCGTTTTTGTTTTCTCACAAATTTATCTGTCTGTATTACACTGTCACCACATAGTGATAGCTTTAACAGATATGTAGAAAACGTCATTCATAAAAGTTAGATATCGGAGATTTGAAGCAGTTTGTTTACATGCATCCATGTCTTCTAATGCGGTCGAGTTTCTGTTGATGGGCCTTAGTCGATTCTTGCGTTGCAATTTGGAGATATCGCACAGCGAATGGATTTTAGAAGATGCTCTGATCCAGCTGTTCAGGCATCAAATCTGAACTGTGTTTGACCCGCCTGAATATATCCATACGACGATCTATAGGACTTTGCCTTATATAGCTGTTTCAGTCATCTTTGTTTAGTTCTTGCTTTAGTTTCCCCCTGAACTCTGTTTCCCTTGTGCGTTCGTGTTGCTTGCTTTCTCATTAGTTCCACCAAGTTGCTGCTTGCTTCTTTCTTCCTAACAAGTGCAGCACAGTCAGTCAATTAGACTTAACCACTCATTGTTCCAGTTATCAGCTTTATTAGCATGTCTGCTTCTGATTCTTTTAAATCGTTTGTTGGAGTCTCCTGGTTCTCTTCGTGTTCTTTCCCAGTTTGCTTCTTGTGGGATTCTCATCAGCATATTGAAACGTATTCAGTCTAGTTATTCAGTCCCTTCTGCAACCACTGGTCATAACATTGAGGCTCGTTGGATGATCTAAGTGTCCGTTGCCAACGCTTAGCAGCAAATGCATTTTCACAAAAGCATATTCTTACAAAACTTAATCAAATATAAATGTAAAGTGGCGATTAGGCAAAAACACACCGACATTTTTCACTTTAATGCACACCATTAAAAAGACAGGCACTGCCCATAAGTGTGCACACACACACTTTCTCACACACGCTCTCACAGACATTTATGGCCGTATAAAATTTAACATCACTGTAATACGACTCTGCATCTATCTCGTGCCGCCATTCACTCCAGACAGCCATATTTAAATCTAACAAGCTTCCCTGAGACCGAGCTCCTGGCTCCACCGAGGTTGTGCGAGATGTGTGTGACCTTAATCTCCCCTAACACAGATCACTGACTTACAGCGATCGGCTAATAACTCTGCCAGCTCTCTCATTAACCGCTCTCAATAACTCTGGTCTGGAGCCCATGGAGTCAGGGCCTCGGCCCAGACACATGGGCGCCCCGTGTGCTCCCGCGCGTCTGTATGTATTTACAAACCACACGCTCGGGGAGGCATAGTTACTATCCAGGCTAAATACTATCAGGCAGCATTTAAGACCGAACAAAATGAAAGCGCTCGGTTCCAAAACTTCTTTAATTTAGAAGTCACCTGATTTTATTGTCGCCAAAGCGGGCTGTGGCAGGAATTTGCATAGTACCCAAACAAGCGTACCTGCTTGTAATCAGCTTCCTGTAAGTTACAGCTAAAACGCTACTTCCTTCTTGATGCTACAACGCAGACTCAAGAGACATAAACCTAATCCCAAATAGGCTCTTCGGTTCAGATCAGACGGCACAGCTAAGTGGGGGAGAGTCATTAAAATCTAACTCAGAGCCACACAACTAAGGAAAGAAAATTTTTTTTTTTTTTTGTACAGTTAATTATTTCTGCAATCTGCTGTCCAGCCCTTGGGATATGTCTTGGGGAAATGTAATAAAATAAGAAGAGTGAGGATATGAGTAATGCCAGACATGTTGGTAGCCAAGCAGGGGAGGAAAAAAAAAGTTGCAACATCTACTACTGCCAAGCAAATATTTGTTGTGTTCTTAACTAATATTTCTTGGTAATTACAGCTGAAAAAGTGGGATACTGTTCATACAGGGAATTTCTTCATTCAGGGTATTTGTTAAGCTTTTTTTTTTTTGGCCTTGTTGATTCAGTTTGCGTTAGCAAATGAAAAGGATGTCATCTAAAGAACGAAAAAAAATCTGCTTCCAGTAAAAGTTTGAGAATTTCCAACCTCGGAGTCGCCAACTCTCACGGGTCTGAGAGTACCTCACTGCAAACAGGAAGAGTGTTTGCAAAAGACCAGGACATTGTTGACTATTTTTGAATGCTCGTTCTAACTCAGTGGATTTTTTAATTTCTCTCTTTATTTTTGTTCTTTTTTTTTTTTTTAAATCTTGAGAAACGTGATCCTGCCAGCCTTCTTTGTGTGTTGGGTCCTTCACGACACAACAACATG
The DNA here is from genome assembly GCA_903067055.1 of Poeciliopsis paucimaculata. NCBI lineage: Eukaryota > Metazoa > Chordata > Actinopteri > Cyprinodontiformes > Poeciliidae > Poeciliopsis > Poeciliopsis paucimaculata. The sequence continues at coordinate 21,795 of CAEGAD010020382.1, read as the reverse complement.
AGATTTTGTTGTTTCCAAAAACTTCCTTATAGAAAAACAAATTTGTATGTGGTTCTGTAACAATAAACATAAAAAAAACAAAAAATAAAAACAAACAATTTTCATTGTGGCATTATGATGCTATATATAAATAGATGTGACATTTGAAAAATTTCTTTTCTCTGGAAGAATAAAAACAACTTTAATTTGAAAAAAAAAAAGATTGATTTTTATTTTTGTTTTATTTTTGTTTTTAGCACAGTAGTAGTTTGGAAAGGACTTCATCACCAAGTCATTTTTTTTCCAAAAAGTAATTTAGGCAACAACAACAACAACAAAAAAGACTTAGCCTATTATTTTTGGAACAGTCAGCATTTTAAACCTTCCTCAAATCTTTGGTAAATTTATGAATAAGAATCCACTCATGTTTACATCAACCTCCTAAAAAACATGTTCCTGTGTGAAGTCTTTGACTTGGTAAGCAGATAAAAGTGTCCACACGTATCCAGGCTCCTTACAGCTCTTTGTAGTCAACTCTTTTTGCTTGCACTCACTGTCTTATTGGCTGGATAGGCTGTATGTCATTGGCTTAGCATAAACAGCCAAAGGTTTTCACAGCGCCTGTCGCGTGGAGAACTTTAAATGCGGACTGGATAATCCTGTGCTGGCAGTGATTTTTATTTCTGAGCCCTGTAAAATTTTCAAATTCTTAGCGATGAATTATGTAGCAGCTTGAAATGAAAAATGTGCCTGGACTATAAACATGAACCTGTTACAGGAATGGCGGTCTTTTCTACCACTCTGACAAACAAGCGACTGGAAAAAAAAAAAATAAGACAACTCTTCCATAATATTCCCACCAGCCCAAGGACTGACAGGTCCCTCATCATTCACCTCTCAGTGGGGGGTCTGCACTCAGATTGTAACACTTTGGTAATGTTCTAAATGATTTTATATCTTGAGTGTAATGAACCGATGTGTCAGATGCATATCTGCCAATCTCAGTTCTTCAGGAGAAGTGTCTGGCAGGGGGCCATGTTGGTAATCTTTACAGCACTTTTAATAACTCTCATTATGCCGCTTTTCACAGTGATTCAGAACCTGCTGACACCAGCAGCTGGCTCGCAGGCAGCAACTGGCGGACTCATTATTTCACAATCTAGATCTTTTATTTACTTTCAGCTGCCATTCACGGGCTCCGTGGGAACTAATGGGAATGTTTTCTATCGTTTCAAGCAAAACGCAGAACAAGAATGAATCGGGGCGGCAGTAAAGTGCCCTGACCGCTCCAAATGAGGTGGCGTCAATTTGCAAATCCCTGCGTCATGTCCTCAGATGGTTGAGTTGAAATGAAAATGATTGGGGGTTTTTTGCCACTTTTACATGTTAAAAATACTGTTGTGTTTAGCTTTTGGAAATGAAAAACTCTGAGACATTCGTACTCTTATATTTTATACGACAATATGAGCATGAGAGGAACATTTGGACAAACTTATAGTTGTGTTTAGTCAATAGAGCATTCTTACGGTTAAGGGAACCACAAATAGGCGCAGTTAAAGGCATTCCCCACTTTTATATTATATAAGACTTAAAATTTATGGCATTCTTTTATGTAAAATATATACATTTATTGTTAGTTTAGTCATTTAATAGCCAGTGAATGCTGAACAAAGAACTGAAAACGAATCAGTGTGTTTTTATCAGTCAAAATCAAGAGTTGCCATGGATTTTAATACCGTACCAAATCTCACAGTATTTATTATTGCTCAATTGGTTTCTGTTCAATCAAGCCAATTGAGTTCTAGAAACCAATTGGGCCAATTTATTTCCAATTGATTAGAAACCGATTAGCCAATTAATTGGTCAGAACACATCCCTAACACATCCCTTAGTAGTAGAGATTTGTTAGGACCAAGTATTATAGGGTGTGGTAGATCTTGCCTATGACATCACCATGGAAACATGGGTCGTATCAGGCTGTAGAGATTGTTCTCTAGAGGCGTCCTGAAACCTAACTAGCGTCTCGACACTCTTCTCCAATCCCTACAACACAGATTTCAAAGAAAATGTGTTAAGTCATGTTTTTCTATTATTTTTTGAACAGTCATGAGATGGAAAGTGTCTCAGATTCGACATTAGATCCAACTTCTCCTCGACAGATGACTCTTTCCTGTCTCGTGCCTTTTCTCATTTTTCCACACCATCATAGCAGCCAGCTGGGGAACCTGCGTCAAACAGCGGGGCGTCCTCTGCCCGTTGACAAGACATGCAAATTAGCAATGAAAAGCAAGTTTATGGTGCCGCTGACATGGCTGTTTGTCTTCCACCCACAACATTCCTGCCAACCCTAGTGTTGGGAGGTCAGCCACGTTGCCCATGTCAAGAACTGTCAGTAGCTCCAGTAACAATAACAACCCTGCCATTTCGCAAAGAAAAAAAATATAAATGCTTTTGATGTAAACGTCAATGACAGTTTTACTGGATTAGCTTAGCATGAGTCTCATTCAGGCCACTCTTCACCATAAACTCAAAGTTCCTGACATTTTAGAGTTACACCCTTAGTCCAACTTGGAAAGTAATACTTAGTCCCTAAACACTGTGAACTGAAAACAGTGACACTGCATTGCAGTATACGTTTGATGTTAAATTCGAATCAGAATCAGCTTTATTGGGCCAAGTTTGTCTGCAAAAAAAAACAGAATCTGACTTCAGTATCAAAAGCTCACCGTGTGCACACATTTGGCATAAATGTGCCAACTTTAGAGTGAGCAAAATGAAAGATAAAAATATCAATGTTTGCTTATATGTCTCATAATACGATTCAGAGCATAGAAGGCAGCTGAAGGGTGGATCCGTGGGAGCATTTGGAGAACGGTTGCCAATTTCGATAGACGTCTCTAAGGAACCCATTTCTGTCTAATCTGAGAAATGTGTTGATCAGCAGATTATCACATAAATAGAGATAGAGTTCAAGTTTTTTTGTATTTGAAGCAGTGGATGTATGTAGAAAGCTTCCACAAGGGCAATGACACACAACTCAGTCACACACAAGAGAAACTCCTGCCCTTGGCTGCTCTTGGGCTTCTCATGAGTCCAGCAGCTTTTGAAGCTCCATGTAATAAACACACACCTCCATACACACACACACCCACGCACACACACATATGCAAATAATTTATCTGTTTCAAGGACAGAACAAACTTGCTCTCCGATTCCATCAAAGTGACCTGTCTACTTTGGTTGCAAATGCATTCTTGATTTAATAAAGTCAATTATGCGTTTAGGATACCATCTTGAGCAATGCTTCATGTTGAGCAAAACTACCCTGGCATATTGAGGCAACCGGCTTCTCCATATGGTTTCCCTGTATCGCCATTGGCACATGAGAAAAAGATACAAAAAAAACCCATCTCTTCCCCCTACACACACACACACGCGCGAACACGCCCACTCACATATTGCTCTGATGAAAACTGAAAGTTTCAGCCACACCCTTTTGTTTCTGCTGTCCCAGCATATCTGCTTTGAAAGCATGACTTATGTGATGTGAAAGGACAAAAATGCAAAAGGGGGAGTTTATGGTTATGTTACGACCAATAAATTATTATCTGACAGTTTTAGACTTGCTTATAATGTGAACAAAGGCAGGTATCCCTCTCTGATGACCAAACCTTTTTCAGTGATGACAAGATTCAATAGAAACCGTCCGGTTTGGTATCAACTTATGAACGAATCGCAATAAAAATAGAGCTAACTAAAGAAGTACACTAAGTAATAGTAGTATGTTTTCAAATTGCACATGGAGTAGAATTAACTGCTGTATTTTTTATGCGTATCTGAGTAGATGACGAAAATGGAATAGACATTAGCAAACACTGAAGAGGTCGACTGATTCTTGTCCAATTCAAGTTGGAAGGGAGGTTCAACCTTACATATCTGCGCCGGATGTTTGACTTTGAACCTTCTAGTGTTAAAATGAGTAACATAGCATATTTCGGTTGTAATGCTACGATCCTCAGGTATGTGAGGTTATGGTTTCATACAGGTTAGAGTTTTGGTCCTTTCCTTGAGGCTCATTTGCATCCCTCACATCTTTTCTGTTAGTTTATTTATTTGTTAGTTCATGTCCTTGTGCTTTCAGGATTTTGTTCCCTTTGATCATTATTCTTCTTCCTTATTTTACTATTTCTGTAAAGTCCCAGTGCAATTTTCTTTGTCAATTATTCACGAAGGGAATTGTTCCCCATTCACAGATGTTGTCTTTCACCTGATTTTCCTCTGCATGCACTCTGCCTCAGCTGCAACCTATTTGCCCCTGATTGGTTATCCTGGTTGCTTTGCCTTTCCTCATACACTCAGCAGTCCTTACTGTTCCTTGCTAGGTTCTCCATTACATCACGTGCTGTTCTGCCCCTATAGCCCCGGTTGCAGCTTATTTATGACATAATAGCAGAACAAATGGAAAAGCAAGGCATAGCATGTTCTGTAGGTGACTAACTATGTTGAGTTTGACAACTAGCTTTAAAGCAACATCCTTAGCATTGCTAATTTTACAATGTCACTGCAATAACCTTATCTTAAAGATAATTGTGAGAAAAAAAATTGGTTAATTTAAAACAGTTCTACTTTCATAGCAATAGTTTTCTAACTTCCTGTAGGGGCTGGCTGTGCTACAGCTAGCTTACAGTAATAGGGGTAGAGGTTTGGTTTTCCAAACTGTTTTTTATTTTTTTATTTCCGTCCTCCACAACAGAGCTACAACAGCGTATTAAGGCTGTTGTAAATAATAATAATAAAAAAAAGAAGTTAATTTCCATTAAAAAAAACAAAAAAAAAACTCAACTTTTGAGATTAGTCCCAGAAATTTTCTGGAGAGAAAAATGTGAACATTTTTTACGTTTTAAACTCAGGAATTTGAAAGTTTTGCTCAGAAAGTCTCTGAAATCGCAAAACTTAATTTAAATTTTTTTTTTTTTTCTCTTGCAAGTTTTTTACGTTTCAAACTCCAACATCTATAAAAAATTTTAAAAAAATCTGTTTTTAGATTTATTAAAATATTTCGGAGTTTCTGGCGGAAATGTACTCCTGTGTATCTATCTACTGTGGCCCTAACACTCAGGCGCGCAGAGCTACTGCTGCCTCTTTCGGTGAAAGAGTTGTAATGTCCTCCAGCCACCACCAGGGGGTCGGTCGCTGGAGCCGACATGCTTCCTTCTCTGTTGCTTGCACGTTACATCCGGCTCTGTGCATCTGCTGTTTGGATTTTTCTCCCGTTTCTGCGCATAAATAAGTACTGGGGTGGGAGGAAAAAAAGTGTCCTGGGTGAATAATACAAAACCGAAAATATGCACCATAAAATTGGTCCTTGGAAGTCCTAATTATTAGAATTAGAATACATAATAGCCCTTCAGGGAAAAAAATACATAAGCATTTAGGCTATGAGGCAAAAGGCCTTCAGTTGTTTGCTGTGTAATTAAGGACGACGCGGCTCCTGCAGCTAAATGACTCTCCTCCTCCTCCACTTCCTCTCTTCCTCTCCTCGTGTCGGCGGCAGTGCTCGGTGTAATCTCCGGCCTTAATAAACACACGCGCACGTGCGGAACCGCGCGCGTGTAGTTTCAGTGAAATCCCTTTAGCTGGAAGAGCACGCTGTGTTAGCATTGGAGGCCCTCATCACGAAGCTAAATATAGAAGTCATCATATTCGGCTTTCAGGGCCCTCCTCCACCTCCCCTCTCGTACATTTTCGCTTCTCTTCTTCTTCTACTTCTTTTCTGTATTAACCGCACCAGCGGTTTTTCTTTTCCTAAAGTGCTTTCCAGCCAGACAGGCCCCGTCCTCACCGCCGTCCTTGAAAAGGTTGCTCGCATGTTTCGTTCCTCTCCATTTTGTCTGTCTCCAGCCGCTGGTGGTGGTGGTGGTGGGGGGTAAAGAGAGGGGCAGAACTGGATAAAAAAAAAAAAAAAAAGATGGAGAGAGAGAGAAAGAAAGAGACAGTCCCCCCTGATTGAGAATGATTAAAAGCAGCGGGTTGTCACACCCTGCCGGTACTGATGACACGACGAAATTAGAGCGCGTTAAAGACAGTAAGAGGAGTGGAGCGGAGGGAGACCGCAACCAGAGACCTGCTTTGACAAACTGAAACCCCTGGAGTCTCGCGACACTCCACATCACTGGCCTCATTATACACCGAGAGACCTCCTCATCATCATCATCATTATTATTATTATTATTATTATTATTATTATTATTATTATTATTATTATTGGCACAGAAACGGGTCCAGGATCCTGTTAGAAACGACGTGCTCTGTGACACTGATGTCGCTCCGCTTGATCCGCGGCTGTTTACGCACCAACTGGTGACGCACGGTAGCTCGTGGCCGCGTGCGGTGGCGTTGTTAAAGTTAATGTCTTACTACAGGGTCTCTGATTGGCCATCTCGACCGGCTGACGGCTTTGCGGCGTCGACCCTTCCTACAAGCGGCTCTCGGAAGCTGTGAATTGCTTTTATGATTTAAAAAAACAAACAACCTTTTTTTTCACCTTTTTAATGTAATATGTATAATATCCAGTTCAAGGCCATTTTTACATTTGAATTTTCTTTTGGTTGAATATTTCAACGTGCCCTTGGACTGGAAATGATGATGATGATGATGATGATGATGACGATGATGATGATCAAATTTCCTTTTATGGTTTCTTGCAGACCCAAATATTTTTCAGTCAAAAATTAGTTGGTATTATTTACACTTTTTTCTTTTTAATTTTTATAAACACTGAATACTAAAAGCGATTAGAATTAGCTGCGATCACGTCCGACTTCAATGAAAAAGTCCGGCTCCATCTGAAGGGCATGGCGTTAATACCACCATATTTTTCTGTAGGTATTTCATGTTTGGAAAATAATCTAAGGATCGGAACAAAATTTTCCACAGTAAGAAATAAATAAAAAATTGAATCCAAACAAGAACAGCATATTCAGTACATGAAGGAGCTTGCAAACAAAATCCGAACTATCTAGCCCATTGCAGGATTAAAAGCAACAAAAATCTACATCTTTGAACAGACGTCTCTCGTTTTCTTCACTCTCACTGCCATGCTCGGCATCATTTCTTGTCCAATAATGTTTTTGTAACCTGAGTGTGTAGCTGCATAAACTCCATGTGGATGTTTTGCAGGTGCTGTCCACGTTAGAATCACATGTGTTACTGAGCAGCTTTATCTTCTTTGTTTTGTTGTTGTTCTGCTGAACAGAGGAAGCAACCAAAAGGCGTCAAGCTCACAATGTCTGCTGCAGAAAATGTTCCTGTCTTTCAAACTCCATCTCTATTTCCGACGTACAGAGAATGTGGGACAGTGTTTGCAAATGTGGAACATGGTCGGCGTGGTTCACGCGTTTCTGCAGCTCTTTCACGGTTACTGTGAGGCTCTGAGCAGCTTTCACGACCAGATTCTGCCTGAACTTTGTTTCATCGAATGTGGAGAAACGTCCAGCGCTTGATAGACATTTAAGCTGTGGGTTTGTTTCCCTCTCCTCGTGACTGATTGCTTTATTCAATGTGATGATGATTATTGTCCTTTACAGCCTCTTCGCAAGCGATTGATTGAGCTCGGGAACGCAAATGAGCAGATGTCAAGATAATCCCACAAGGGCAGCTGAACATTATTTGCAAGTAATCAGATTGTCTGTAATTAATGTTAGGCAGCTGAATTCTGAAACCGAATTAAAAGTTGCTCTGACAAGGGAGTGTACACTTGTGTAAATAGGATACCGGAGTTTTGTTTTATTTATATATTTGTTTCCCTCCAACATATTTTACTTGCCTTTCATTTAAATAATCTCATTGTCCAGTTTCTTCCTCCGTTTTGTCCAACAGCACGTTGGCCCCTTGTGTGTCCAATAGACTTTTATGAGGATTTATCTTCCTTCAGGATGTTTTTATAACTTTTCCATTCAAACTGAACTTGGATTATGCCATTCTGGTCTGATGTATGAAAGTGTGTCATTGAAACAAGTCAGAGGTAACACTTTTAATCTCCAGACATCACTGCACATCATTGCAAATGATCCAATTAGTTTTCAGCCACAGGAGTTGATCAAAGCCTGATTTCTATCATCTGATATTTATTTAATTTTTAATATAAAATGTCTTTATTTAATCAAGCATTCAGGCTACCGTCTTGCATGTTCTTTTGTTGTATTATTAATCTTTAAAAATGCTGGTCTGGACATATTGACACATTCATTCTCATTATTGTGAATCTGTCTTATGGTTTTAATCTTTTTAAATACATTTTATGGGTTTTTTGTCAGTTTCCATTTGTGTCCATGTTACTATTGTTGTTTGGGAGAACTGACGACCTCTGTATTTTGTACATATGACAACTAGACATTTATTGACGTTTCCGATTTGTTGAATTTCAAATTCGACTCAGAAAGAAAGATTTTAAACCGACAGCAAACAAATGTGAACATTAATAGGCCATAAGTCATTTTGGGCAATGACGCTAAGAGATGTAGTTCTGACAAAAAAAACCCAAAAAAAACCCCTCAAAACACATGCAAAGAGAGAACATATGGAGTCAGTTAGACTTCATAATGGCATTGTTAACAGCAGAAATTCAAATATACGAAAGAAAATCTATTTTTTTATTAAAGATTTGCAGCTGCATGTTGTTGCAACATGGCGCCGTACGACTGCTGCTGCTGAGAGACAGCTTGGTCCGACACCACGCTGATGAAACCGAAAGGTGCGATCCAGGGAGATACAGTATTTATTTCTGCACTGTTAGAGTGACTTTATTCAGCCGTGCTCTACTACTGGGTAAGAACCACACTAATTGTGGAACACAGTGCTGTGAAAACGTGTTTCCTCTCACAGATTTCACTCTTTTTTTTTGTCACACTTAAAAATGTCTTTGCTGTTAAACAACTTCATGTAAAACAAAAGTAACCTTGCAGAATCCAAAAAGCTGTTCTTAAATGATGATTTCCCTCCACCTCATTTAGCCCTTATGATTGCCAGAGACAAGAAATCATGAAATCACATAAATAATGTCTGTCTGGCAAAACGAAACAGCAGAACATATCACAAAAAGTACATCTTTGCCACTGGATTCACACATACAGAAAAAAAGTAAATAGCATTCAAATTATTTTAAATCAATTGATGAATCATTGCTGCTGCTCAACTATATTATTATATTCATTTTAAAACATTATTTTTTTTTTGTTTTGATTTAGTAATTTTCAAGTGATTATTGATTAGACTAGCATCCATTTCTGTAATGTTGTTTTTTATAGAACAAGTGAATACTAATTAGTTCACATGCCCAGCTATTTGCTAGAGTAGCTAGCCTGCAGTCCGCTTCTTGACGAATAGCAAACTAGCTAAAGGTTTTGAAAAATTTGATTGTTTCTTTGCTTTTGTTTGTAAGACTCTTCTGACGCTTTCTACCATCTAATTAAAATGACTTTAAACTATACAGAAGATAAAGTCATACCAGTAAGCCCTATACCTAATGTTAGCAAAACAGTCGTGATAAATGGGGCATAAACCGTCTAGTTTTTAAACCGGTTTGGCTTTGATTCACTAGTCTTCCCCAACAGCTGACAGACAGCCGTAAACCTTAGGGGAGGAACGGTTATTTCAGCTGAAGGGACGCCACATCTACATTTCTCTGCTGCCAGCGCAACCTGTTCAGCGTTAACATTTAAGCTGTTGCCTACCTGCAGGCCAAGAGAAGAACATGATCATCATTGTGTGATGACAAATAAGGAACAGCTTCCGTTACATGGCTAGTCTCACAGAAAGGGAGAAAAAAAAAAAAAAAATAGAATAGCGATAACTATTTTAGAGAAACTGTTCAGAAGGAAAAAACCTGGGGCGCTCATAAAAACCTGCCAATTCGACGCTTCGAAATGTGATATCATGTCACAATGAGAAGTCTCTCCCTCAAAGGCGTCATATATTTCGCTCTTACGTTTCGTGACCAGTCTGTCTTTTACACAATCGCTCCCAGCGGACATTTGATGTCGGAGCAGCATGTACCCATCAAACTGCCGATACCCCACCCAACGCTGCAGCTTCTCTCTCTTTTAGAGAGTGGATCACAGTGCTGGGCCTCCCTCATCTGTGGAGCCCTGCTCTAGTGTGTAAATACTGACCGATGGCGTCGCGCCGCCTCGTCTTGTGAGCCCCGTTTTACCTGAGATGTAGAGACACAATTTCCTTTACAGCATTTGTAATGTGGAAGGCGGCAGTTGGCGCAAACAGTGATGCGTATCGCGTTAATATGAAAACAGAATCTGCTTTTCAGGGATTTCATAGATGCTGTGGGTGTTTCATTGCTTCACGGCTTTCTGCCGTGCAAAGCCAAAGCCCTCTGACACATCTGTGGACAAACAAGTGAACTTACTACAGTCATAATTGAAAAACTGACAAATTCACAATGCCTTTAACACTGCTCAAAGCCAGTGAATGTTTTTGCAGCCAAAAAATTTTTTTTCTTAGGATTTTATGGAGCTAAAACAGTCTCAACATGCACAAATCCACACGATGAGATCCACAAACGCTCAAGATGCACAAATGTACAGAACAAGATTCATTTTATGAATTGAGGAACACGAGGGTGAAATTAAAAGTTACATGAGATATATTCAGAATTCAGTCGTCGTCAGCTGTCAGAGGAGACGTCGGCATCTCATTCAGGCACAATCTGCGATTTTACAGAACAGTAAGGGATTTAATACATCTGACTGACACACAACTTTCATGTACTGCGAGATGCTCTGAGAGCAACATCTTCTTCGATATTTCGTCGATTACGTGACTCGAAAACTTTTTTTTCACATCACACGAGTCACGACAAAGATGATGACAGGAAGTAGATGGGGATGACAGTTTATCTAAAACTGTCATAGAATCGCATAAATAGCAGTAAAATGCATTGCAGCTTATGTAAAGTATCAAAATGTGAAAAAGACATAGCAGCATGAATACTTTTCGCAAGACATTGTAACTTATTTTAGATAATCGGTTTACCTGTGTTAGTTTTTCTTTGGTATCCGATCTCACGCAGTGCACTGAGGAACACTTTTGCTACCTTTGCATCCCTGCCTTTAATAACTTCCATCAAAACGTAACAGTCCTTGTGCTCTATCCTGGATCCATTCTAAATAAGCACTGTCTGAACTGCAGCAGTTCATTTCGCAGGCGAGGGAAAATAATGTTTAATCTGTAAATGAAAAGATGGTAATCTGTTATTTATGCTGATGACTGGCAGTCCCAGCTGGATCTGCTTTCCTATTCATAGAGTTGAAACGGAGCCTCTTTGCCCCAAGCCATTAAGGGTGTGATTTACACAAGCAATTGTTGTGTCTCGACGCACTGGTTGTAGGTGCACGAGTATGCATGGGCACGCTTTAGAAACAAGGTGTCAGAAAGCAGGATGTTCAGACCATAACCTAGGACCTGTGTGGGTGTATGATGCAGGTGTGACTTTTGAAAGTATCTTACAGAATTTTAAATATTCATCACAATGTGAATATTTAGACTGGGAGCACCAAAAGGGAAGACTGAAAAAACGTTGGATGTACATGTTCTATATTTAATGTGAAGTTTACCAATCTGATATTTACCCTCCTGCGGTCTTAGCATGACATTTGGGGGGGAGGAATAAGGGGTGTCCCATCAGAGCATCAGTTCCTGAAACAACGCAAACACAAAAACCTCAGAAAAGCGCATGTAGGGTCCAAATGACTGCAGAACTTTTGCGGGACACAAGGGTCATGTTTCAAAATAGCTAATTGAACACACAGTAACCAAATTGTTACCATAATGTAGTTTTAAGTTTCACAGCAGTTTGCCCTTTTCACCACTTTGTTGGTCAATTTGTCCCCATGTGTTAGCACCTTTACCCATGCCACACACGTTTCAGTCCAAATTGGTTTTTATTCGTTAAGGTACCAAAAGTGAGGTCTTAAACTTAGCCTGGTTCTCTGTGTTTAATTGCGACCTTATTAAATTATGAATCACCCTTGATGAGCCACGAATTCTGGTTCAATTTCACAAGAATCAATAAACCTCTAAAACAGAGCCTGTATCACAGGAAGTAGGTGAAATAACAGAAGAGATCTTTTTTCGGAGGAGATATGGGGGCGTAATTGTTTTATTTTCTGTTTGTAGATGGAATTTCTTCAATTTACTGAGTTTAAATTAATCTGGTGTTTAATCAGCTGCTGCAGTTTTTGTTGGATGGTGTAAGAGATGCCCAGAAATACTTAGTATCCTTAAGCAAACACTAAATTTCTATGAAGAAATTCTCAATTTGAGTTAATGATGACAAAAAGAAAAAAAAAAAAATTAATCATTGATTGCTAAAGTAAAATGGACACTTTTAGCCCTTCTGCACACATATTTGTCATTTTCTTTTTCCTAAAAAAGAAGAAACTCATGCATTAGAGGTGGTATGTAAACAAAGGTATTTGTTGCCTCATGAGGTGATTGTGTCACATGCAATAAGCCTCCAAGAATGAACACTTATATGATTTGGTTTCTTACTTAGCATGAGAAACATTTACTGCTCTCTGTGGACTTTTTCACGGCGTGGAGTAAAAAGAAAGAAGTCACCTGCTATTAAATGCTTGTCTTCATCACATCTCAGGTGCCCTTAAGTGATTTCAAGAGAGACATTGCAGCACTGAAAGATGGATAATAGCAGGGCTTTTATTGTTGATTAATAATAATATATTTTCACCACTGCACAAACCTGCTTTGTGCCAATGCTCCTCTGAAATCACTGCTGTAACAGTACTATGCAGGTCATGCTATGAATATACTATGCCTTTAAGTTTCACATATTACCCAGTTTATCTCTCATTATTTTTTGAATGAGAGATAAACACAAAGTAGAACGGGATGCTGAGGCAGACATTTGTATTCGGTCCTCTATACCGAAACCAAGACATGGCCTTCAACTGAAATTAACAGGCTGGGCAAGAAGAATGTTAATCAGATACGCAATCAATAGGCCTGTGGCAACTCAAGAGAAGCAGCTGAGATCCACAGCGCAGGTGGAGAAATCCGTTGACACAATGTCTCCTAGTCCTACCCTCCACAAATCTGTTTTTTTTTTTTTTTTAATACGAGTGTCTTGGAAAAGAAAGCCAGTATTGAGTTGTAATTTACCACAAGCAAAGTAGAGGACACAACAAACAGGTGGAAAAAGGTGCTTTGGTCAGATGAGAGCAAACATTTTATTTTATGCATCACATGCAGGCCTTGGTGTGGCTGGAAGCCGATGCGGCACATCGATCTGAATCCACCGTCGCCATTGTAAAAGATGGTGATTGCAGCATTATGGTCATGTTCTTCAACATGACTGAGTCTTTTCAAACAACCGAGAGGAGATGATTAGTGGAACCAAGTGGAGCAAACCTTAAGGGGACCTTTTAAGCATATTTTGTATGTTTTTATATTTCCATTTGGTTCTGAATGCTTCTATAAACATTCTTAAAAAGTGCTTAAAAATACCACTCTCCCACTTTTTCCATAGTAAGTAGATGGTTTTTGATGTCTAAAAAAAACAAGCCGCTTCCGAAACCTCTCGAATGTTGAGTCCCAGTTGACATGCACATGTTACCTAGCAACCCAAGCAGCTGGTTTTGCTGCTGTGTGCGCTGTACAATGGCTGCTGGAAAAGACGAGTGTTTTGTTGATGACTTACCATCCAGAAACCACTTTCTGCGGTCTTGTTTGTTGTACAGGAGGCTCCTTCTGCTTTTCAAGGTAGATCTGTTTGCAGCCATTTTCACTTGCAAGTTTAAATATAGTTGGTGTGGGGGGGGGTGTCCAGAAGCTTATTTGGATTTAAAGTGACAAGAGACCCTAAAACAGCTCATTCTGAAAGGAGCTCAAAGGAATTAGAACTGAACAAACTCTCATTATCTAAGAATAATTTGGAGAAAAAAATGTAATTATCATATTCTTTATAGCGGGTGGAGCTATCCTGACCTGTTTTTAGGAACCATAATAGGTCACCTTTAAAGAAGACTTGCATACAAAAAATTACAACAGTGTTGACTTCATTAGGATTTACCACTTCTTGCAGCAGAAAAGTAGTAAATCCACATGAGAACCACACAACATATTCACTGACAAATCACAACACAGCCACCCAAACAGACCCAGTACGGCTTCTGTTCTTTAAATGTCACGCCTCATGAGTTCAGTAAACATACCGTGCTAAATTTCGACACTGTGCGACTGTACCACCGAGCCCGTCCACAGACACATACTCTCAGCCGTCCATTAAGCGGCGTGTCGGATATCCAGCCATGAATTTAACCACCGATTATGGAGTGCTTCCGTTTGGGGAAAGAGAGATCCATTGATCGCTGTCTCACAACATAAAAGAGAGTATCGATGCCGTACCCCAGGAGGATCTATGTGAGACATGCATGCGAAGAAGAATCACACACCACAGAGGAATGTGACCCCGACTGTTCCTCGTAGTATTTGTTTCCTCCACTGGATGGAGTCGATTTCTGTTCTGTCAAACGTGGCATTACCCTGCAAGTACCCCGGGAGGCTGCTCCTCTTGTTAACAAGGAGAAGATGTTACAGCAAATATGCATTTAACAAGGGTGAAATTCACCCCGCGTGCGAGCCTCCACTCTGTCATACTCTTGCTCTCGGTTATCCAGATCACCTTCGCCTCCTCCATCATTCCGGTTGATGATGTTTGGGTTAGCTGCCTCCTCTTTCTCGCTCTGCTACAGGGACCAGTCAAGGAAACCTGATCTGAATCCACCAGGCTGGTGAAAATAAGGAATATGATAATGACCAACATTCTGACCCACACCACCTCATTCAAATTCACCGCGATGATGGGATTGAATTTCCTCCATCCTGGGCTGTGAGATGTATTGAATATCCATGCAGCCTTATCCAGGGGGAAAAAAAAAAAACCCACGATAAAAATCACTTGAATCAAAAGTAATTGCTTTAAAAGAACTCCAGTATGAAATTATTATGCCATAAGATCAAAATTATTTATCAGCAGGGCCCGTAACGGAGGTGTTGCAACATTCTTAAAAACAGATACATTTCCCAGATATATCTAGGGAATCTAAATCCATATTGAAAACACCTGCAAGGTGCGCTCGGGCTCCGAAAGCATCAACCAAATTTATTAGTCTGTTGTGAGGCAAATAAATAAATAAATATGCTAAGCATTGTGCCCACAAGCAAGGAGTGTGATTCACTTTTCATGTTCCGTGTCCCCAGTGGAACATTGGCTTATGAAGTGCTCCCCCATAAAATGTCTGCCGCTATGCTGTTCTGGCAGCCTGCAGGCAAAAACTGGGGAGATTATTTGATCTCCTCAGACTTCCAATTTCCTCCCCTACAGGATTGAAATAAACTTGGAAATGTGTTTTTAAGCTGAGCACAAATCATTACATAATGTGTTTGTTTTTGTCTCGATCTCCCGATATCTTCTATATATTCAGCAGCTGGTCTAAGGGAGGAGGGATATTGTCCCTTTGACAATGTGCGTGGGATTGGCCATCAACTCAACATGCAACGCTCAACATAAAGGGGCAATTTCAAAGAGACAAGGGGTGAAAATTGTTTACTCATCTGCAACTGCGCAGAGCTTTCACGGCGCGCACCGGCAGAAAGTTAAGAGCAGTTGTGGTACGTCCTGTGTTTGCCGGTGGTAGATGGCTGTTTGTCTCGCGAGTGGAAGAACGCCCGTCAAGGCCTCCTGTCAGAAACTTCTGATGGAGTTCGAACAGTGACATGTTTCAGACCCATAATCAGTCACAATATGACAGGGAAATTACCACCTTCCCCCAAGAGCAATCAGTCAGTTCTTGTGCCAATCAGCTCATCTGACGCTCACACAAATAGACACGTCAAAGCCCCCCTCCCTCCGCCCCTGCTGCAACACGCCAGCATTTTGGTGTCTCCAGTCCTCAGGATAAAAATGGAGGCTTTGTGCTCTGTGTGAAAACGGCACGCACGTATTATCTCCTTGAGTCTGAATGCAAATCACGGACCAAATAAACCTAACCCAGATCTTCGAGGCCCAGCCCAGACGCGGGTCGAACCGATCAATCATGTCCTGGATTTTTGGAGTCATCTGATATATTAATTAAAGCAACTAAATTGGTGTGAGGCACAGCTGTTGGTGTATTCTGAGGTGACACCTCAAACAAACTGCTTCCTGGCACGACATTTGGAAAAGAGAAGAGTTGTGGACCTGAGCAGTGCTATGCACTTTTGCATTTTATCTTTTCTTTGTAATAATTATGAACAGCGATGCTGCAATGTACTATTAATGTACTATTCTCTTGAATGAAGAAGGGTGTGGTTTGGGCAAAAGTCTACTCAACAATTAAATGAATGAGAAAAAAAGACAAACCTTATCACAGATGGAGCTAGAATTGCTTTTGAAGAATCTTTTGACTCTTTCGACTCATGTATCCTACATTATACATGCAAACAGCACCATCAGAGATGCAATAAGTTTATAGCAGGTGTGCAAATGATCTAATCGTCTGACTGTTGATTCCAGAAATCCACATTGTTAGCAGAAACAGAGGGCCCCAAAACAAAATTTCGCCTCGGGCCCCCGTGGAGCATCTGGTTGGAAAGATTGAAGTAGGCAAGATGCTTTGTGCTTCGCCCTCTGTAAAGTGCTGGATGAAAAGCAAGAGAGTACAGAGTGAGTTGTTTTAAAGAGACTGTTCCACGCTGGCAAGCCCCTGGGAAGACCTTGAAAACTGCTCAATCACAGCTCTGATTACAGGAGCAGGGAGAGGAGAGGAAGACCGAGACGGATGGAAACAAAGAGGAGGAACGATGTGACGACAAGAGAGGGGATGAAGGGATGAAGCTCAGGGGAGAGCAGAAGTGATGGAAAAGAAAAGTGCGAGAGAGAGAGAGAGAGAGAGAGAGAGAGAAAGAGGATGGAACATAAACTAGTGATAGTTGATGAGAGAGTGGCACAAGATAAACAAGACAGCATCCAAACAAGCACTGGGGAAAAAAAATACTCTTAGTGTGTATTTCTTCTCTACAGACAGAGGTAGAAGGTTCAGTAGAAATTGATCCAATTGATAATCAGCGCTCTCCATAACTCGTTTATAAAGGCCGCACATACATTTGCTTTTTACTGTAAATGCCTCGGCTAATTGAAATATAAATCAATTTGCATGGATTACATTGGAACTTCTTCTGTGCTGTGGATCATTATCAGGTCCAGTAGCTAAACTTTCGCATTTTTTATTTAACAGAAACCAAGCAAAATTCAATTGATTCGAGGGAAGCCGTTTGTTTGTTTCTGCACTGGAACAGTGGAGCAGATCTTTATGTGGAGCTTTTATGTTCTGTTAAGTACATTGTAGGTCTGAATAAGGTTACAATTGTGACTCTGTAAAGAATTTTGTGGATGTTGCAGAGGCATGTGGTGACTCTTGGCAGAGGGGTAATAACACGGAGAAGAGCTGGAACTCACATTCTGGTGGTTCAAGGTTTGAGATGCTATGAAATCCTCTCAATAAACTGAACATAGCCGGGGTTTCTGGGCTTCCCTTCTACACCTGTTACCTTTGTAAACAGGCCTTGGAAAACAGGATTGATGGAGAAGAAAAACACACAGTCACTGAGTGAAAAAACTCACCTTGCATTTAGTTGCTTATAGAAACATGTTTAGTTGTGATCGTCTTCTGTATGTGAGGTTACGACTTGGTTTGTGTTCTTCTGCACAGGCCCAAAATATACTATTTTCACCAGAGGAAATTGCTTTTGACAGAGAAATGATGGTGTTGCCTTACATTAATTATAATAATAATAATAATAACAATTTTTTGTCATCTGAATGCGACTAAATCATAGTGTTAATCAAACAATGGGAGCTGTTGGCTACAACTGTTATCATTATATTACCAACCTTATTTAAAGGAAGTCCATACATGCCTGATTTATTTCTGTTTTTCACACTATTGCATGAGCCTACAAGTACAATCATTTTAAAACTTGGGAAATGTTTTCATTATTATTATTATTATTTTTACAAACCATTCCATCAACCAGAACATCGGCACAGTTTAGGAACGTTATTGTCGCTCTCATTGAAAGCCTTCAGTACCCTGAGTTACTCTGCAATAAAACTGAAAATAAATGATTCTTTCCCCCCCCCCACAATAACCATAATTTAATTCAACGGTAGATAAGTATCAAGAGACAGAAGCAGTGGGACAACCACAAGGCCAGACACAATAAATACGTTACAATGAAGCCAAAGTGACACTGCAAGAGAGTGATCAAGGCTGGGTAATGAGAGTCGCTGTTTGTCTTTGGGCTCAAGGTTGTTTCTGGTCATGATAGCCATCTGCATTCAGTGGCACAAGGCAGATGGATTAGTTTAATATCGAATTAGAGCTCTCTCGTTTTAGAATGCAGCGCCGTGTTCTCAGTTAGCTCGTATAATGTCTCATGTCAATTATCTGAAGCAGCCTTCCCCACGGCTTCTTCTGGGCAAAAATAAATAAATAAATAAATCATTATGACGAGAAGGGGAAAGTCAGACCCGAGATCTTGTTCTTTTTCACGCGCTGCTTTACTGTAAAAGTCGGTGACTTGCCACGAGCATGAAAAAGAGGTCAAATTGGGTTAATGCGCACTGTTTGATAAACATCCTCTCTCGCAAAAGACCCATTTTGTCACAGGTTCAATATTTTAGTACTGTACAGAAGTTATTGTCTCGTGTGAATTTATTCATTTTGTTTTGTCAAAACCACAAACGGCAATGCATCAGGATTTTAAATGACAGGCAAAGCAGAGAGTAATTGTAAGTTTTCCAAACCGTTTAAAAGTAAAAATCAGAACGGTTTGGCATGCATTCATATTCAGCCCTCTTCAGTCAACACTTTGTATAACAATGATCCAAGTACAGCTAGAAGCCTTTCAGGTAGATCTACATAACAAGGTTGGACTTTTTTTTTGGTGGGACAATTGTTAAATTATTGCCCTACATCGAGATAAAAATTTTGTTATTTCAATCTATAAAGATAAATCAAATTTTGACAAGATGGTAACTAGTTAGTAGGAAGTTTTTATGTCTTGATTTGGCCATGCTGAGACATCAAAGTTAGTCTTCTTTAAACTTAAAATAATTTGTTAATCTGTCTGAATCTGGAAAATGAAACATACCGAACAGTTTAGACACACAAACGCTTTTCCACTCTTTTCACTTTTTCCTCACCTTTCCAACTTACAAAGAGCTGCTCAAATGTTTCGAGATTCCTCCCCCTTTCTTGTCTGCTAAAGTAAAGCGTCATCAAGTGCATAAAAGCTCTGATCCAGACTCGTCAACCCTTTCTGTGAGTTGGCATTTCTGGACCTTCACATATTCACACACGCTGCCTCGAGCTGTATGAAGCTCTCAACCAAATAAAACAAATTCAGTTTTCATCATCTGCGTACCAGCTGCTCTCATCAGTGGCAGCATTATATTTTATGTTTTAAAATTGTGTCTTCAAAATTAGATATAGATAAATAATTGCTACACCCAAATTAGAAGTACAGAAACACAGCAGGGAGATGCATTTGTGCAATATGCACAACTATTTCCTTTTTTGGTAGCAACTTGAGTTTTAGCCGCGACATCTGTAGCCTCTTTGCTTGCTTTGTCACTTGCTAGCATCTCCTGCATGCCGTTCCCCAGTCAGCTCCCGAGGTGAACTCCTGCGTCTCGCCGTGTCGGCTGCTGCCTTATCTTTGTTTTTCATGTTGTTGCGTTTTGTACGTTCCCTGTCAGACTTTGTTTCGATGCAGGCTTTTCCCGCCACGTTTGTTTCCCTGCTTTTGATTATCTCTACAAGTGGCTGGCACAGTTTGTCTCTTTGGATTAGTAAAAAACAAAAAAAAAGGTATGGGCATATTTGCATGAAGGGTTTAGCAGCGGTGGGCCTTATAGTTAATTAGGCCCGAGCAGCTAAGCGCTGCGAAGACCTATTGTTCTTCTAATGTTTATTATTATTATTATTATTATTATTATTATTATTATTATTATTATTAGGCCCGAGCAGCTAAGCGCTGCGAAGGCCTATTGTTTTTGTATTGTTTCTTATTATTAGGCCCGAGCAGCTAAGCGCTGCGAAGGCCTATTGTTTTTCTATTGTTTCTTCTTCTTCTTATTATTCTGCCCCCCTAAAGAGGGGGCTTTTTGGGGGCTTTATCATATTCAAAAACTCACCAAACTTGGCGGACGCGTAAAAAGAGTTTCAAAATTTTGATATTTAAAGTCGTCGCAAAAATTAGAAAAGAAACGGCTAGCAATTTTCAAAGGACCCTTTGGTATTCCCTTACTTCATTGTAGAGACATGAAATTTGGTACACTTGTAGAGCTCTCCAAGATACTCAGAATTTACAATTATTGTTATAGTGCAAGTATCATTGACCCCATTTTGACCCCATTTTGGCCATTTACAGCCTTCTTTGATTGTACTCCTCCTAGGGATTTCGATTGATCGGCTTCAAACTCGGTCAGTCTGTTCATAAGGCATGTCCCATCTAAAGTTATCAAAATGGTGAGAGTTTGAGCATGCTTAAGGGGCTTTACTAGGGGTCAAAGTTCACCTACTCGCCATGAAAAAAATAAACTGTTATATCTCCTACACCAAAACTCACAGAGGCACAAAAGTTTCTGTGATTGATCATTATCGGATGTCCTACAATACCCAATGGTCAAATGTTGACATCACTTACGCCACGCCCCCTTAGAACAGGAAGTGTCATATTTTACTGTGAACGGTCGCTATCTCACCCCTTTCACCTCATCAACATAAGACTGTGCCCAGAGACAGAAGACATGTTGGTGTGTTGTGTATTCCAACCCTGACCAGCTTCGATGGAGCAGGTGGGCGTGGCAGCTTTGCAAAGTGACCTCTAACACCATTGCCATACGTTTGGCTCTGAATTCCGCAGTTCTGGGCCGAGCTGCTACAAACTCACTAGGATGGATCTTTATCCACTACCCAAAAGGAATCCATATGAAAATTTGGTGGGCGTGGCCTCATTTCTCAATAGCGCCCCCTAGAAGATTTTAAATCATCAGCCCCAAGCCATGCTTTAAAATAGAATTATGAAACTTGGTACACATGTGTATCATGTCAGGACATACAAAAAAGCCTCTTGGAGCCATGGTCTAAACCCCACAGGAAGTCGGTCATTTTGGATTGAAGTTCCGATTTGGACTCCATTTTTGCCGTTTACAGGCTTCGCATTTGATCGAACTCCTCCTAGGGATTTCGATTGATCGGCTTCAAACTTGGTCAGTCTGTTCATAAGGCATGTCCCATCTAAAGTTATCAAAACGGTGAGATTTTGAGCATGCTGAAGGGGCTTTACTAGGGGTCAAAGTTCACCTACTCGCCATGAAAAAATAAACTGTTATATCTCCTACACAAAAACTCACAGAGGCACCAGAGTTTCTGTGATTGATCATCATCAAGTGTCCTACAATACACAATGGACAAATGATGACATCACTTATGCCACGCCCCCTGAGAACAGGAAGTGTCATGTTTTACTCTGAACGATCGCTATCTGACCCCTTTGACCCAATCAACATGAAACTGTGTCCAGACACAGAAGACATGTTGGTGTGTTGTGGATTCCAACCCTGACCAGCTTCGATGGAGCAGGTCGGCGTGGGGGCGTGGCGAACGCCATTGATCAGTCCCAAGCCATGCTTTAAGCTAGAATTACCAAACTTGGTACACATGTGTATATTGTCAGGAC
>CAEGAD010020380.1:0-43762 GCA_903067055.1 Poeciliopsis paucimaculata | reverse complement strand
AAAAAATGACACCACCACCTCCTTACTGATGTCACAGCCGTGTTAGAATGTGGTGGCCATCCACCACCAATCCACTACTGCGTCCATCTGGACCATACAGGGTTGCACAGCAGTTATCAGTGAACAAGTCTGTTTGAAAATTAATCTTCATGTATGGCTGGGTCCACTGCGACCGTTTCTGCTTGTGAGCTCTGGTTAGGGTTGGCTGAGTAGCAGGTTTATGGTCCCCAGGCCTCTGGAGGATCCTCCACCTTGAGGCTCCAGAGGCACCAGCAACTTCAAATAATTGTTTGCTGCTTTTTAAGGGCGTTTTAACAGCTGATCTCTTAATCTGATGAATTTGTCTAACAGAAACCTTCATCATTATGCCTTTAACTGTACAAACCCATCTTTGTTCTGAATCAGCCAGAAATCTCTTCACAGTATGATAACGCTTCAGTTTTCATTAAATATCTAATGTTTTCATACCTTGTCATATGGCCTTACACTATCTGGTGATTTTTATCAGCAGAGAGATCCTTTCCCTTTCCCATATTGCTTGAAACCTGTGGCCTGCTTAGTAATGTGGAACATCCTTCTTAAGTAGATTTCCTTTAATTGAGTTCACCAGACAAACTAATCAACCCAGCTCTCTGAAATTAGTTATAGCGAGTCAAAGAGCCCTGACACACAATAAACATCTATAAAATTAATAGCACAACAAAAACTGTAATCTTCATGACACTTAAATGCATAATAATTTGGAACCAGCTACAAAAATTAAAATGTTTGTTCTCATTTGTCGTTCAAATTTAATGTATGAATTACAACATAATGAACATGACAATGTAGGGTGTCCAACATCTGAATGAATGAAATCAGAAGGGCTTTTATTTTAGTTCGGAAGAAAACTATACATTCATCAGGATGAATTCTGACAGAGGCTAATTGTTTTTAT
Organism: Poeciliopsis paucimaculata; assembly: GCA_903067055.1. Classification (NCBI taxonomy): domain Eukaryota; kingdom Metazoa; phylum Chordata; class Actinopteri; order Cyprinodontiformes; family Poeciliidae; genus Poeciliopsis; species Poeciliopsis paucimaculata. The sequence goes on along the minus strand of CAEGAD010020380.1, from coordinate 42,825 downwards.
CAGAGGGTGTGAGTCTCAATCTTTTACAAAACTTACTCAAATTACGCTCAAAGTATTTCTTAGAGCTAACTAGTTTTATGAACAACCATTGATACTTTCTAACATCTACATTTGTGGTAATTACTCACTGTTGATTTAGTCCCTTGTGAAACATAATGAACTTCTGCAGCATACCTAGTGCACATTCACCCACACTTTGCCGTTTGAACAGCGGTGAGTCATGCAATTAAAAGCTAAAAGCCTGGTTGTTACTGTGTTCCAAGGTAAAGGGCACCATTAATACTGTATATAAGCATGTGGTTTACCACCAGAGAATAAAAAAGGACAGCTTGATAGCTTCACTCTGTGCTTCATTTCTGTATTCTGTCATGCATCTGCACGTTATTCCTGACATATCAACAGTGGGGTTTTTTTGTTGTTTTTTTTGTTTTTTTTATCCATTACAAGAATTGCTTGACATTTTGGGAAATACACTTATTTACTGTCTTGTATAATGAGAAACTGTGTCAACTCATTTTTAGCAGTTAGTTTTGCTTAAAGCAAAGAACAGCGATGGGGGGAAAACGACTATCTGAAACTGCAATCACACAAAAACCACATTTTGAAAAATGCAGTTATTTGGTGAGTTAATTTGTTAAAGTAAAAATGAAGAGAAATCACAGGCAATGGAACTATAGTCTCGCTTGCAATTTTCAGGGCAATTTGCCATGGACTCAAGTCAACTTTGAAACAAAGTTCAGGTGACTTTTACTCTGTACAACCAACAAAATAAACACTGACAGTTGATTTATGTGTTTAAGCATTAGTGTAGTACAACAACATTAATGTAGTACAAACACACCAGGACTGCTTCCTGTATGCAACAGCAAAATCTCTTACCACTCGTCAATCTTGGTCACTCAGGTGAAAGCGATGTCCAGAGGTCATCACTTCGACCTGATGAAAGAGAAAAAAATTGTTCTGGTTCAGCTGGTAAGCTAGCATTCCTGCTGGGGGCCCAGAGGTCTCGGCAGAACTGACGGAACCGGTGGTTGAAAACCAAAAAGGGCACCCTACGTCGACTGTTGCAGAGGTCATTTCAGCCAACCTCTGGGGCAGATGTCAAAAGATTTAGCACATCTCCAAAAAAGAGAGAATGGACTACACAAAGTACTTCTCTAGAAGTTATCCAGTCCTCCTTCCTGCCAGTCTTTAAGGCAGTAACAAATAAGATACATAAATAAATCATAAATGCTCATATTTGGTTCAGGGATTCCTGGATGTTGGCATATGTGTCTCTATCCAAATGATCTGTTCTGCTCTACATTTTACATCGAGGGCCAGTTCTTATCTGTGATGCCTCCAGCGCAATAAGTGTTGGGAGATGCACTTCACATAGTCAGTGAATAGAAATGGAGTCCAACAAAGCAAAACAGCTGAAAATGCAAAAACTGTTGCAGTTTTGGTCTCCTATTGAACCGAGTCCACCAGACTTATCAGGTGTGGAAATACCATAAGATCGCAGCATGCCTTGTATGAATGTACAGTTGCTCTGACTGACCAGAGGAAAAAGAAAAAAAAAAAAAAGAAATTACACCGGTTAACTTTATACATTTTGTTATTCACACCAGTAATGTCATGCTGTGAGGACTGCTTTAAAAAGCTACATGTTAGTTTAAAAAAAAAAGATAAAGGGTAAAATGATCCTTTTGGCTGTTTCTAACTACTGAGTAGTGTCTTTTCTTGACATTTCTCTAGAGAATGCAGAGATGAAATGCACCAGTTTGTGAGCTTGAGCAGGGCTGCTTGGTGGATTTTGTTACCTTTGCTTGGATGCAGGCTTTCTGTCTTTCCCTCTTTCAAGATGATGTGCTGAGCTAAGCTCACAGGCTCTGAGGCTCCAGGCTTATTCAAAATATAAATTTGACAGAAAACCCCCTTTTTCTCTTTGGAAAGAAAGAAAACTTTCATATTTTTCTATTTTTTCTTCCTGTTTTTATATGTCTGACTGTCCTACTGCCGAAAATAGCAATGGCAGAAATGATTGATTTTTCTTCTTTTTTTTTTTTTTCCTGTGTCTTTTGTTAAATTCATTCTTGCTTCCATATTTCATTCCCCCCAGCCATACATATCTCTCTGTTAGCAAAAACATCTTTATGCCAGTAACAAATAAGATGCATAAATAAATCATAAATGCCTCAGATGTTACAATCATGATGCAACTGTTGTGTCTGTCTTCTCTCATCTTCTTGTCATCCAAACACACACGCGCACGCACGCATGCACTATGCTATAGAGCTTATTATGTTCAAGACATTTCTGTGGGAGTGTTTACAAGCATAGTGCACTGTTTTCTCTTTCACACCATGCTAAGTTTATTTCATCATTGATGGCTTTTATTTTACTTGTAACTACACATAAACACAAGAAATCTTAATCCAATGATTGGGGATCACAGAACAAGGGAAGTGTGCTGAGTAAAGTCATTTGTGAGAGTTAAAGCTTTCTCGTCAGACAGAAAGATAAGCTAACAGGGCCAAAGAATCATCTTCAGGAGCAAAGAGACAGCCTTGACTTGCACAGTCTGTTCACAGTATTGCTTCTTCTCAGATGAGTATCAGCCCCTTGCTTTGGTCTTGCAACTATTGCAGTAAACTATGACATTGTTGCAAGAAGCAGAGTGCATGAGCATTGCTGTAAACATTAAGGTTAACCTGGGATCTGAAAGATACTCCTTTGCAAAATTAGAAAAACAAAACAAAAACAAGAACATCTAGAAAGGTACTTGTCAAACCTTTAGTTTAGGGGGAGTGCTCACCATACAGTGCTAAGCAAAATCAGATACAGCATGGAAAATGAGAATTGAACATGGTTTTCCAAAGTAAATATAAAATTGGCCTGAATTTCAAATGTTTTTTTGTTTGTTTTTTTTTTTTTGCTGGTATGATAATTACTGATTTCACATATATAACATGGATCCAGCAGCAGGAAGAGGAGGAGTATCAGAAAGAAGCTCTGTAATGTCTCAGAAATTGATCGCAATGAGAAATGATGTTCCCCTTGAACGCCTTCCTTTGTGGACAGAGGAAGGCCACACCTCGAACTGCAGGAGCTTTCAATCCAAAACTGTATGCAGATCAATCTGGTTTTATTCAGTTTCATCAGAGAGAAACTTATGATAACAGGTTTTCTAAGATTGCCGCAGACAACCAATCGCTAGCTGACTCCCCTGAGAGTGAGAAGAGGGAGCAGACACTCCACAGCTGAGAGAAACAACTTGCCCTAAACAATTATTACAATTATTAATTGACCCTGCTAAGTCCTATTGATTCCTACTAAATCACAACACAGATGAATTGAGGTAATGGCAGACTTGATATATTTAAGGATGTCAACAAGAGGTGAAAGGAGAAGTTTACTGATCTCTAACACACATCCAAGTACATCACTATTGCTTCCAGAGAACGAGTCATTTAGCTGAAAATCAAGCAGTACAGAAAAAAATCCCCAGAAACTTTGAGATTTGAAAACATTTTATGTGAACGAGAGGGCTAAGTGAGCAACACAGCCAAATAATTTCTTCCATCCCTTCATCAAATGTCTTGAAGCTATCCTTTTCTACTCAGTATTTCATGGATTTCATTTGGTGTGTTTATTGTATGTGTTGATTTTGTTGCAATAGGTTGCGAATATCTATCTATTTCATGTCAACATCCTTCAAAATACATTTTATTGAATAATAAGAAATGATGTGCTCTATTCTTCTCTGCCTACTCTATGCATATTAAACACACAGTTTATGGTATTTGGCTCATAGAAGGACAGACATTCAGAAAAAAAAAAAAAAAAAAAAGAATGTTTTGAGGCATGATATTCAAAATGCCATACAGTATCCCTCCCATCACTGTCACTGTTCCACTTTAGAAGTGATTAGTCAAGCTTCATCTCTATTCTATCTGTTGCTCCATTGAAGCAACTCTGTGCTGATCTGCTGTTCCTGCCCCAGGGCCAAACCAAAGCGTGATGGTCACAAATCTATCTGATGGCTTTTGCACTCACAGTGCCCAAGGCTTTTCTAAAATTACTCCAAATAAAAAGGTTCATACAGATGGACATGTAACAACAAATTGATCCAATAAATGAAGTAAGAGCACAACATGAGTATACATATTTACGTATGATACACGGATAGAAAAGAAGTTGAATGGTTACCAGAATGATGAACAGATTTAACTTCTGCACGAATCATCTTTCCGTAACATCAAGAGTTACATTTTTTAAATAATAGGCTGATTTAAAAAAATAACACATTTATTCATTATAGTTTTACATTTTTTGTGTCAACTGTATTAAATAAGCAGAAAATTGTTGTTTTTTCACATATCCAACTTAGACATTTATGAAGCAGGATCCTATTAGGTTGCTGAATTGAAAAAGGAACGACGCATAGAATAAAATTTGTGAAACACTTTATCGCCATGAACAGAGAGACGTTCACAAAGAACATTCAGTGAGAGGGACTGCAAATTTTACCTAGTCTGTGAAGTGGACAGTAACTGTGATGTTGCTCTCTGCTGTCAGGCAGTCTCCTATCAGTGGTGAGAGCAGCACTTTGTGATGCTAGTCATGATACAGACATTCTTGGCTAATTGAATGGAACTACCTTTAATCTAATACAACATAAATCAACAAATAATTAAAACTTGAGTAAGTGCTTGAATTCCTGATATCGTCTATGCATGTTTTGTATTTCTTTTTATATTGTTCTTCAAAAAAATCCAAATAAACATGTTTCATGTTACAACAGCTGCATATTGCAAATGATTATTGTTATCATTTAGTAGATTTTTATAGTAAGATTTTGTTAAAATATAGTTTAATCTAGCAGACAGGGCAGGGGTACAGTGGGCAGTGCTGAATTTGAGGTTGCACACATACCAATTCAGGAACAAACACAAAATTATGAATAATAAAATTATATTGTCCGTGGTAGGCAATGTGAAGAAATCACTACTGGAAAGATTCTATAAATAATACGCATCTGTAGAATCCATAAAATTAAATCTGGTCACTGCACGACTGTGACACCTAATCCCAGTCAGATCTTGGACATAGATACCAGACTTGTGTGCTCTTTCATCAAGAGTACTGAGATATAAACAGAATATTCACAATTTCTTGTCTTTGCTTTCTTTGTTTAAATAAAAGGGCCATTGGACAAAAGGAGCTGCTGTTTGATGGTGAAAAATCAATCAAAAGGCCATGTTGCGCTGAGGATCTGTCAAGTGCCGCCGGTGCCACAGCATGAAGGCAGCAGGGGATGTAAGAGGTGGGATACAAAGGCTGAGGTGGACATGAAAAGGAAATGTATGCTAAGCGAATAACAAAACGTTTTGCTGGGCAAAAGCTGTCTGCATGTGTGACATGAGGGCAAAAATGAAATTTGACGTGTGCTTTTGTTTGTTGAGACTTCCAAAATCTTCCATCAAAGGCTCCTAGAACTAATTAGCAACCAAGACAGCAAACACTAAAGGGGGGATTTGAAGCATAAACTCAGAGGAAAAAATGGATAATTGAGCATATTTATCTAGTAAGGCACCAACTTGTTATTCACTATGACACCATGTCTAATATGGTTTTACATTTTTTGTGTTTTAAAACAGCTTTTATAGGTGCATTTTTAATTTACTCATTGAATTTCTCAACATGCTCTTGTTAATGACTTACAGCAGGGGGAATACTTGGAAAGAGATGACCAATCACTATTTTTCTTCTCTTTTTTTAATCATAGCTTGATATCAATAAAGTTAGGATATAAACCAAAAACACAGCAGTCTCAAAATTATCAGCATGGAATTGAATGAACAGTTACTGATTAGTACTTTCTATCTGTAATAGCTGAAGTTGAGTGGTGACTCTTAATTATGCGTCTTTTGGTTTAAAAGTGACTCCTTCAGTTGTGTTTCTGTTCAGGTGAACAAAGTTATGGCATGACACATTGATTTGTTCTATGCATCTTCTCAGGACTTGAATGGGTTCATTGTTACCTGGTTGTAGTGTAGAGTTGTGTATCATCTGCATAGTTATGATAACTAATGTTGTTTCTTGCTATAATCTGGGGTATGAGGAGCATATCAATATTAAATAAGGCCACAAGATGAAACCTTGTTGTACCCAAGGTACAATAATGCTTATTGTACCTTGCCTATTCCCAGAAATGCCTAAGGAACAGGCGTTTCTGTTCCCTAGTTCATTACTGTGAAGTACTACTATAGTAGTCCACAGTAATGAACTATGGACTACTATAGTAGTTCAGATTACATAATTTACACATTAAGCAGTACACAGTAAGCCCAACAGAATAAACCTTCATAGAGGCAAACAAAGACATCTGGAAAGACGTACACAACTTACATGTTTCACACATTCAGTGGTCATTTGTGTACTGCTCAATACTCTTTCTTTTTTTAATATACTTTTTTAGACATGGAAAAAATTGCATCTAATTTCAGAGTTCTCCAAATTTTTTCAGATTACATAACAGTAGAGGAGAAAGCAGACTTACATTTGTGTTATTAAGACTGTAGGTTCACTCAAACCTGGAGATGTTTTGTAGCTGCACATAACTTGTCGGCCAGAGTTTAACTTGCTTGCTTTCAAATTCGAGTACCCATGGGTGCAAAAGTAATCTGAGAACACAACAAAGTGATTCATTAATGTGAATACCATCTCTCATATGAATACTATCTTGAAAAATACATTTGTGTAAGAGCAAAAACTTTGAAAGTTTGACTTCAGAAGAGAGCTGAGCTTGAAGTTCAAAGTGCATGTGACTGAATGTTGGTGCACACGCTGGGGTTTGTGTGCTATTGTGCCTGAATCTCAAGCAAACGTACATATGGTTGAATGCTAGACAAACAAAATGTCTGTAGAGTGTTAGTTTTCTCTGAGCATTTGGGCAAACAAATGGATATGACACATAAAGCTTGGTGCTCTCATGCAGAATGCATAAGCCCTGAAGCCAAGCTTAAAACAAACAGTGTGTTCATAGACAGGCCTAATACGTCTCAGAAAATCTCTTACACACTTAACCGCACATACACACTTGCAAAATCTTTGACAGGTTTAATTCATCCCTGTGGACAGGTAAGGCCAAATGCATCCATTGGAGAAAAACAGACACACGTAAGTATCTGTGCACGCATACACACAATATTGCAACACTGCATCCATAAAACAATGTTTCTGCTGACAACACAAAAGCATTCTCCACCTGCACCTCCTTCTCTTGTTTCTTTCCCTTCCTTTACTCTCTTTATCTCTAACTTTGCAAGAAAAAAATCCTTGTAGCAGGTAAAGAAAGCTTTTCACAAAGCATGCAGCCACTTTTGTGTGTCTTAAAGAGCATGAAGTGGCTTGTTATATGTCTTTTACTAAATTGTTCTTGTGTGAATGGTCTTACTGAGGCAAATCAGCAACAGAGGCTGACAGAAAACATCCCAGTGGAGAGGAGGGTCCTAGCAATAAAACTACGCCGACTTGATCTTTTCCCCCCTTTTCCCCGCTGCTTGCCCAAATTCCATCACCATGGATTAGCGGAGACAAACTACAGAACGGTGTGAGTGTGAGAAGAGCCAGATGGACAAAGTGATATAGATATAGATAGGCACATAAAGTGAAGACAGACAGGAGCAAACATCCCTCTTGCCTGCTTCATCCATCTCTGTCCAATCCTTTCACTGTCTGTGCACTCAACATCTTTCTTTCATCTCAAGCTCGTCATCTGGTGGCTTTAACTGACCCGTTTTATTGATCAAGTTTTTTATTCACTTGTGAGAAGTAAATGAATGTTTTGACTAATAAAACTTGCTTTGTTATGGAACGTTTATGATTATGAGATCTGAATGCAGTGCCTCAGGATATTTAGCCTGTAGCATCTACCCTCAAGGTGTAGACAGCTATTAGGCAAATGCAGGGAGGAGAAGGAGAGCAAAGTCACTGACTTTAAATACATTTTCAGTGGTTAAGATTTTGTTCTGCGTTCTTTCATGACTTCTTTTACGCTTGTTCTTATTTTTGAAGGCCACCCCCTGGGTGGTGGCTTCACTGATGATTGGTTTCCTCACTTGTGGGTTATAGCTTTGAGTGTGTCCCAAAGCCTAAGGAATGACTTTGTTACCCTTTCCAGACTGATAGATGTCATAGATAGATGTCATCTGTTTTTGGGTTTCTATAAATCAGGCATAATGTGATGCTTTTGTAGTTTAACGTCAACTAAAGGAGTTAGCATTTGCAGGCTAACATTTGTGTACATTTGTGCAAACTTTTCACACATTTATTTTTATATGTATCTATGCTTTTTACACATATAAAAGATGACAGATTATGCCCTCTCATAAAAGAAGAATAACTGAGCAACATCCTCCTGGTCGTTATAAATTGGAGACAAATAGAGAAGATCATAGAAAATTACTTTAATTTATTGGAATCCAAAGCAGGTGCAAAGCAACTCCGTGGCAGAGTAACTGACTTGTGCTCAGTTTGAAACATCCTGTGGCAGATAGCTCCTGTGTGTAAATGGAAAAGTTATGTTTGAGATGGCCAAGAGTGCAAAAACATGAAATAATGAATGAGCAAATTTACCTGCACCCAGTTTCCAGGAACATGAACAGTCTGTTCTTCCATAAACAGACTGTATATTTATGCACAATGTTGTCTTAATATTGCTGTCCAACAAGAACACAATATAAATATACACAATATGAATATATTTTAATATATTTATACAGTGCCGTTCTCCAGTATTTGGCTGGTTCCTTGCAGATTTAGTTAGTTATCCTTTTACTATTGATTTACATGAGTTCCTGGAATGTATCAATTGTAAAAATCTGTTACCAGTTTTCTTTGGGATGAAATAAAAGAGAGGAGACCTGTGATGTTTTATATGCATGTACAACAACAGTTTAGTGTTTCTGTAGGAAGTTTATGCTACATGTCTGTTAGTATATATTTGCAGGAGATACTTCAACTTGGCTCTTAATTTTGGTGACTGGCAAAAATACATTACCTCGCTCCAGTTTTCATTCACCGCATTTAGAGCTCAACGCTCGCCTTTCATTCACCTCTACCAATCTCTCAATGGAAACTGCAATCTGTTCTCTTTTCCATTGAAACATTCCACTTTTGGAAGAGCAGCAGCTTCACTTCGTATATCTTATTTTTGTACAACAAAAATGGTATCCAGATTTAAGATGTTCCATGGACAATGGTATATATTTTCTTAACCTGACCATTATTCCCTCATTCTGATTCTAATCTGTGCATCACCCATGTAATGTAGCTAATTGTCCACAAAGGCTGCCATCTGTGTCTGTTAAAATGAGCGGCAAGAAACAAAATCGGGAAGCCAGAAACATGGAGCAGTAGGGGACAAACGTGGGCAAGAGAGAACAGCAAAAAAGGTGGTAAACAATTTCATGCAAATAAGGAGTGAACAATAGGTAAGCTTTCAGCTCCAATTCTCCCCCTCCCACCCGCAACACACACACACACCACACCTCTGTCGTTCTCTCACGCTCAGCCAGGGCAGAGCTTTTTGACAGGGATAAAGCAGGGAGAGGGCAGGATTTTTTTAGTTTTTTCTATTGAACGCTCTTTGAAGCATTCCCAAAAGGTTGATCCTATTCAGAGAAAGGTTTCCTATTTCTCTGATGCTCTTCAATAATTCATCGTCCTTTTTATGGCTTGGTCTGAGCATTGGAAGGATTACCTGAACCTGGCTGCATATGAATAATATCATTGTGATATTCTCCATCCAAAGCTCTGTATCCAAAGTGCAGTTGGTACTGGAGATAGATTAAAAAACCCAGTTTAAGAGATCAAGCCTGCAACAAAAAGGGTTCAGGCATCCTCTCTGTTGTATAAACGACAGAGAGAGAGAGAGAAAGACAGAGAGAGAAATGTAAAGCATGCAATGCTTAGTAAAATGTGTTCTTTGGTTTTCAAGCACAGTTTACTCCATCCATTCTGCTGGTCAATAGGTAGTTTTGTGCAACCACCTACACTTAAAAGTGAAATGCAGGCATGCATTTGATTGTCAGACTTGCCAAATGCAATTTTGTTATATATATTTTGTACATTTATGTATGTATGTTCAGCAGTAAGTTCTCAATAACTTCATCTAAATGGAAGAGCCCCTTCGGGTTAATCAAACCCGAGCTTCCACACCCAGTAGCAGTATTTGATTTGTGAGATAAGGCTCTCTGCCTAAATTGGGGGAAAAAACTGGTTTGCACAAAAAGAGCAAAAAATATACAAAATTGGGTACTGATTTTTAGCACATTATACTTGCACTTGGAAGGAAGATGTTTTAGCATTTCTGAGGGAGTTTATTTCTAGCACAGCAACAAACAGCCCTTTACAACCTCTGTCAAAAGTCCTTTTGTGTATTTCAATTTCATATTCACATTCATAGATCATAACATATTATCATTTCTTTGATAAGGTGGTTGGCAAAAGTATGAACTAAGAAACTCATCAATAAATTATGTTTTATCCATATCACATCATTTCGGAACCAAAACTCAAGAAAACAAAATACCAATTTACATTTTTTTTTTTTTGAACATTTACAATACCATATCTTCTCCTTTCCATTTTATACTTTGAGACTTTGCAATTCACAATGTCTTTTGAACTGGTTCATGTTTTAAGTCAGCTGTTAGACAATGTAACCCCCCAATTGCAAAAAAAAACAACATACTTTTTAACATCCTTTTGACATTTTAATTTCAATTTAAAAAAAAAGTTGTATCCTCTGCCACTCTCTGCAAACAGCCTCGATATTTTTTTAGGAAGCAAAACATTTCTAATTTATAATTATATTTGCACTGTTTTAAATTGAACCAAATCTAGGAATTTCAAAGCTCCTATCAAACCTTTTTTTAATGATAATTGGAGTTTTACTTATTTATTTTAAACTACATATATCAGTTTCACATTATTTGTCTTTTCTTAATGTAATGGCAAGATACCAACAGTTTGGTCTCCCTACTTATAAACACGCCTGAAACATGACGTTATTGGAAAGATGCTTTGGGATAAAAAAAAAAAATGCTGGGATTAAAAATGCCTCAACAAAACAATTTTTCATATTATTAAGCTATAGCTTCTAATTGTAGCTATTGTTTGGCTGTTACTTTTGTAGGTGTTTCCCCACGCTTTTGCACAGTAACTATAACAGAAAATATAGATGTTGGCATACAATTGTTGACATTGAGCTTGTGTCTTGATTTATAAATGGGGACAATTCAGCTATGTTCATTTGATTTAGATAACACCTTTTTGAAGGTTTTACAACATTGTCAGTAACACTTTTCCCTGTTCCAGTTTGTATAGGATTTTCACTTTAAATCACTTACAATTTCAAAAATCTATCTTTCTTCCACTGCTCTCAAAAACATGAGAGCAACCTGTCTATTTCTGTTGCACTAACCTTTATTGCCTTTGGCAGTTTTGGTCCTGTATTTACAAAGAATGCATTTTATTGAATTGTTTAATACATTCTATGTTCTTTTTGTGCCAATTTGAAGGTATTCTAACTTATTTATAATGCATTCTCTTTAATAACTTCTCATTGTATTAGTCATCTTATTTTTAGACTTTTTATACTTCGTTTCCATTTCAGTGGTAGTCTTTCATATAAATTCATGATATAGAGTGTTCATTTGCAGGTCTTTGGTATGCAAATGAAGACAAAAGGTAACATAATTTTATTTACGTTATCTTTTTATTTTACTACTGGGCAGTTTTAATTAAATAAAATATATTAATATTAAATATCCTCAATAATGTTTCATATGGTTTCTTTACATAATTTTCTTCATATAATATATTCTAACTGTTCAACAATTGTTAATTTTTTAAGGAGTCCTCTCTGTTCTATTTTTTATACAAAAGTTTGTTACACTTGAAAGCTGCAAAAACAGGCAGATGATGTTCACTGATATCATTGATTAATAGCCCACTATCTTATCTGGTATTCCATAATCTTAATAAACATATTCTCTATTAGAGTAACACAGTATGATGTTTCTCTTGCTGGGTGTCATTAGGAAAAAATAAAATAAAACAAGCTATGCACAAAATCAATTTATTCATCAGTACTTTCATTATGATTTGGATTTAGCAAATCATTATTAGAGTCTCCACAAATAAACATATATTTCTGTCTTAAGTTAGGGAACAACCTGTCCAACCTATTAAGAGGGTTTCGATCTTTGGTCCTGCTGTTCTATAAATACAGCTAATGGTAAATAGTCCATCCTTGTATAGCACTTCACTCTACATTATGTACTTTGCATGCTGATGGTGGTAATAGATTATAGTCCTAGGCTACACTGACAGAGGTGATGCTGCCATGCACTGACGCCACCGGGTCCTCTGACTGCCACCAGCAGGCAATGTGGGTTATACAACAGAGGCGGACAGAGTACGGATCAAACTGGTTTTATCCTCATTGGTGATGGACCTGATGACTTGTGTAAGAGCACACCCTCTGATTCCATTCTCCACAAGAAGACCTGAACTCCATGGTGCCCTCCTGTTGTTCCTGGAGTGCCAGCATAACAAAAAGGACGCCACACAGACATACATCCCTGACACTGGTTGGTAATGTTATTATGCCAAGCTCCCATGGAAGTCCCCCTGATCACACAGGTCACAGGAAATTATTTGTTGGTTTAATATTAATAGAATTAAATCTTGAGGTAGGAGAGGCCAGCATGAGAAGCAAAGGAAAGTTGGGTAAAAGCAGGAAAAATGATCAAAACACACAAAAACTGATCACAGTTGCATCCTCCCTTTAAAGAGGATGAAGCAAGCATAACATACAGCAATTTATCTCAATGCTTGTCAAAGACCAGCTGCCTATATGCACCATCTGCATCTTTTACTTATACCCAAAGAACAAGCTGTAGGCCAAAAGGGCAGTTGTACTGCATAGAGACATCACTGTCTTTATTCAGAAGTATACAATTCCATAGACATTAAAAAAAAAATGTTTGTTGTTTTTCTTAATGAAAAGTTGATGAGAAGTTGTTTACTAAGCAAAATAAAATGTAATTTTGTTTCACCTACAGTTGTAGAAGGAGATGTATTATGAAATGATGTAATAGTGGTGGAAATCTCATGCCATGAGATTTTGCAACATTAAAACAGCAAACCGTCTCAACAAAGTGAAATCGGGGTCACAAAGAGCAATTCAGAATTTGTTTACCAGACAGCTTTTTTTTTCTTTACAAACAACACAACTGAATAGAACCCACACATAAATTGTGAAAACATCCATGTTACACACTCAAAAGGTTACTTTTATTACCTGATGTTGGTTCTTCTGCAGCGGATCTTGGAAACTTTCGCAACAATTTTAGTCAGTAAAAAAAATTAGTATTGGCAAAAGATGGGAGGTTGGGTTTTCTAAAGATTGATGAAAATGATCGCTTGCTTTCTTGAATCTCATGGTCTCTTAGGAAAATCTGTGCTCGCACATTAACCTCCATTACTTAAAACTGGCTTGAGATAGTCACACCTCCTGAGCCTGGTTTGGCCTTTGTGAAATGGATAAAGCAAGAATGCACTGATCATACTAGATTACACTAGCTTCATCTCTTGTCTTGGATTTCTGAATTTTACTTTTGTGAAACAGCCCTCTAGTTTTTCTCCCTTTTCTTAATAAACATTTTTTTTAGCTGCCTGCCTTTTCTTCTCATTTCGGTCCCCACACACAGTGAGCACAATTAAATGTTTTGTTTTTTTTTACCCTCAATGTTAGTGTCAGAGTTAATCTTTTTTTAAACTGTTATGTTTTTAAAATTTTAGACCATCTGTGGTTTGACACTTCAGGTGTGCAACTGTGTGCTTCATTCACTCTTAACATTATCCCAAAGACAAACATAAGGCTATTCATGATTGCTTCTGTTCTTATTGCAGGGTTCAAAGACAATTAAAAATTTTGTCGCTTTCCTATGATGACTAATCTTGCAAAAACTGACTGAATGAGCATAGTTTAAATGAATAGGTGAAGTACACTGAATCAATTTTCTTTTGAAGATTTAATTTCATAAATGAATGGTTTGTCACAGAAGATACTCTGCTGCTAATACAACTGTGAAAGGCATACATTCTATGTCAGTTTTTCACATATTTATCCTGCTAAGATTCACTGACTTTGTTTAGAAAGTAAATGTTTGTTTTGAAAAAGAGAAATTCAATAAAATAAACAATCTTGGCCTTGTAATTATAAAGCACAACATTAATCAGATCGTAGGCAGGTAAATTTATTTTTTTCTGCTACAGCAGAAAGGATAAAATGTCAGCAAACCGAGCTGATTAAAGGTCACAGGTAGTAGACTATTCATTTTTTTTTATGGTTGCTTTATGGTTTTCTGCATACAAATTCCACATTGCTAGTGGAATTTGTATGCTGACATGTTTGTTACAGACTTTTTACAATGTATGAAAATAATTTAAAAGGCATGACAGCCCTAGTTTGTTTTATTTTTCTTGTGCAAGCAATAGCATGAATGGCGAACAGAGATAATGACAATTCATACAACACACGTCCTTAAACAATTTGTGTCGTTGCACACCCTTCTTAATGTGTAAGCATTAAATATATTACGATAAAAACATCAACACTATTAAAACATTTGAGAGGCATAATAAAATGTGTCATGCAAAGAGAAAGATACGCTACAAATGCTGTATTCATGCCCACATGTTTAACATAGATAATTTCTCATTCAAAAGTCACTTAAAAAAATCACGTGTTGACCAAGAAATGTTTTTTTCTCCGCAAAAGCATTTTAATGAGTATTTAGAGAAACTTGCACAGTTTCAGTTACAATGACATTTAATCTCCTTTCATAAAAAAAGCACCTTTGAAGAAAACTGAGTCGCATTACAATTTGTACTTAGGGGCAACAAAACGATTAACTTCATGTATAAATATAACTAAACTGATTTAACATTGAATGTTTTTTTTGCAAAACAGTTTGTCCAAAATAATTCAAGGTTACAGAGGTTCATCTCTGCATTGTTGAAATTTTGGCATAAGTAAAATCCCCTTGAATATCCTTCTTGAATAAAAGAAGTCTTCAGGATGATAACAAGATAAATTATCACCCATAAATTTCTTACAAGTTTTTTGCTTTCAACAAGGTTATTTCAAATTTAATAACCACCAAAAAGTGAAAAAGCTTTTTATTGCTGTGCTGCAAGACTGAAACATTTATTCAGTAATGATATAATAACTATAGAAGGGACTTAAGAAGCCATTATTTCAAAAAGAAACGGTCGGTTTCTCAAAAAGGCAAATTCTGAAGACTCTTTATTATCATGTTAAACAGAATCTTTAATCTAAGAAAAGTTTAAATTTCTATCTGCCTTTCACATATTATGTTGGTGATTTAGCATGTATGAGATGCAATACATTGAACTTTATATTTGCTGAGATTAACTTTCATTTTGCAGTTGCCTGAAAAAACAAAAACATGTCACAAAAAGAAAAATGGGACCAGTTTCCCAAGAGCTGAGCCTATTGCCCACTGGGGAGGTCGGTTCATCATTTCAAGACATGTCCAACTTCAAACCTGGTAACTTTGAGAATTCTTCTCACAGTAACAACTTTCATTCTGAAGAGTGTTGTTAGTGTCCATCTGAAAATGATTATCCATTTCATTGATCGGAAAAATATTAGATCTTGAACTGATCTTAGCGGGTCAGTTTCGAACCATATTTCTTTTCTTTTTTGTCTGTTTATGAAGCCAAGAAATGAAAAAAAAGGGCTGTGTTTGCATAAGATAACATAAAAAAAAAAAATCTGCATTTAGAAGAGAGCCATCCATCTTATTTCTTTAATCAATCATGATTTGTGTAAAGGTTGCTTGCAACTTCTGTCAGACCAAATGGAGAATTTAATTTACAATTGTCAACTGTAAGCTGTATGAATAAGCATATTCATTTGTAGAAAAATTAATATGCTTGTCTATTAGATTGGAGTGGCTTGAGCTATAGCTGTGTCCATTTCAGGTTTATTCAGGTTGTGTTCTTTCAGGGACAGTAGCTTCTATCCTTTTCATTTTGCTCTTTTTGATTGTGAAGCCTTTTCAGGTCGAGCTCTTAAGATGCAAGTTGACATCAAAACTGCATTCATAGAAATAGCTAGACCTACTGGCATCATTCCCCCTCAAGGAATGCAGGCTTATTCTTGGCCATCTACATAGTCTATTCTGCTTTGCATTTTATTATCTGAATCTTCTGTGTACATTTAGCTGTGAAATAAGCTCCAACTCAACTCTCAGCTCGACTATTTAGCAAGATTTTCTATGCTTTGGGCTTGAATATCACGCATACAGCACTTTCATTACAAACACATGAAACTTTAATAAGCACCAAACAATACACAGCAGTCTTGGCTTCAGCAAATGAAAGTGTATGTGTGCAACTTGTGTCTGCTGTGCTTTGCTCTATTAAATTAAAATATTATGCAACTATAGTTTAGGACAACACACCAAGAATAAGAAAACTGAACTAGTCAAACTCTAGCTGCAGCTTCACAGAGTGTTTTGTAATCCTTTCCAGACAGATGAACATCAACGACTTTAGTGTTTCATAGGTGTGTTGAAGTTTGAAATTTACTCCATATCACCGGACAAGATGCTCTTAAAGGATGTCTTGATTTTTACAGGTCACCGGTAAACAGACGTTAGTGTGACTAGTTAATATTGCTGTTGTAAGTTAATTTATGATTTAGTAATTGGCAATTATAGTTTTGATTTGGATGCTGAACTGTTACATTAGTTTGTCTTTTTAATCAGTTTTGATCGAGTTTGTTGACAAAGTCAAAGTTTGTTGACTCCCTGAGTTAAGGTTGATTATTTTTGTTAGTAAATGCCAGTATATTAGAGGGAAGTTGTCTGTTTTATTTAATTTGTATTTAGAGTCTTGCTGATTGAAAAAAAAAACAGTGGTGGACTTATTCCTCCATCTATTGTTATTCTCTTATCAGTCAAGTGTTTATAAATAATAACTGAGACTCAATTATTTGGCTATAATTTTCCTGATGATCAGGTCATGTTTCAACTTGGTAATATTGATCTAAAAGACTATTTATTAATATTCACCCAAAGAAAATATTTATAATTATTCAAACCAGGCCAAACCAGGCTGTGTTTTTATTAGTAACATATTAGTAACATGTGTATGGACTTGGAGTTACTATCCAATTACATTCAGTTTTTTTAAAAACTGGAATAAATAGGTCTGAAGAAAATCAGAGGAAACATTTGTGTTTTTTTACTAATTTCAGCTTTAAAAACAAAGGACAGCTGGCTGTAAATTAGTGTGTAAGGATGGAATCCACAAAGACGGAATAAGTAAAAGTAAAATGATTAACTTGGATCAGGCAGAGAGGACATAGTTCAACAGCTCAGATTAATAAATGTAACAAAATATATGCGAGCAAAGATAAATTATTCTTAATATCACCATTCAGCTCGGCAGCGACAAAGTGCAATTTCAGCTGATCTCAGAATAAATAGGCTTATGATTTGTTGTGAATGCGGATCATAAGATGGGTTAGAGGGGTAATTGGTAAATTGTGAATAATAATGTTGGGATGTCATTATAGTGGACTGTGAAAGAGAATAACAAAAAATCTCATCTCCCTTGTGGGCTCGCAGTAGCTGGGTTGAACAATCCGGTGGAAGAGCAGGAGAGGAGATACAAGAGTATCGGAGCCTGATGACATTCCTTGAAGCATAAATGCCTGCACTTTTTATTAGTCAGAATAATTTTAAAAGTGATTAACTGATTGCTAAGTTATTTCCATCCAATCATTTTTAATTGATATCATTACTGATAGTCTCCATGTGTTTTTGTCCTTTTTTCCAATATCATAGATTTGTTATCTCTCTCTTTCTTTCTCCATTTACCTCTCTTGTATTTTTGTTTAAACATATTATTGTTATAGAAAAGGATATTGCATTTTGCAAGTTATTGTTAACATGGTTCAAAACAAATGAAATGTTCCTAACACTATTTTTGTCGTGCTTTGTTGACATATGCACACTGCATTAAAAAAAAAAGTTTAGGAAAAACTTCGGAAACCAGTTTTTTTAAAATTAGAGCAGTGTAGACACTGCCCAAACCTGTACGAGTTACAACAAATGGGTCTAAAGACATAATGACTTTTGTTTGTCATTATGCTTCTAGAACAAAGTAAAGGAAGAGCAACATGCAGCTCTGGATCCGCAGGCTGCAGACGCTGATAACCCATTTCCCGCTCACAATCTGTAGCATTCAACTCTGTTCACCAATACTTAAAAAAACCCATATAGTTAACCCTTCATTACAAAGTGCTTTTGTAGGTCAGGCTCCAATTATGTATCACAAGATAAAATGTCTATTGCAATTTTAGAAACCTGCCTCCATGCTGGGCTTTTGACAGAACACCACATGAGCAGCAGATGATATGAAATCTGTGTTGAATCATCGTTGTCTGGACTGGTTGTAAGTTACAGCAGAACGATATGCCACTCATCTGAAGTGCTCACATGACACCCACATGCAGATGTATATTTATGAGTATTGCACAGCTACACCTGCTGCCAATTAGCTGTAGCTTTCTTCCGTCTGAGTACAGATCGTTTTTGAAGCATCTCCATAATGCGTGGAGCTTCTTGCTAATAACAGTTTCCATTTGGATGACTGAGTAGTTAAATTTGACACATTGGCTGATTCTTTTTCCAATTCTTCTTCTTTCTAGGACTTAAAATAGTATTTCATTAAATGTGTGACAGGCTCCAGATGTGTCACAAGGCGTCTTTGCAAGAGGATGCTTGTTGTTCATTGTCATTTAGTAGCTGTTCTGTCTCTCACATCTCTAACAGTTTACTGTAAATATACTACTTTGTGACTGCCACCATAAAGCATTAGCCCTTTAGACAATATCATGGTGCTTCTTTTTGATCAGGGTCACACTGATTTTTTAGGTGAATCCCTCCTCATTTTTCTTTCACTTCCAAATTAACCTAAAAACTTGCTGTATACCCATGAATATTAAGATGTCTGAAACTGAAAGACATACACATTAGGTTTGTTTGACCAACTACAGTCATGTTTAAAGTGGGTGCTAATCTGCAGCAGTAAAATTCAGATTGTGTTTGGGAAAAACAAAAATACATGAGTCTGACCATGTAAAATATTTTGTGGAAAGTAACGAGGAGAGAATAGTGAAGCTGCAGGAGAACAATAATAGAGAAATGCACTTAAATAAACATTGAATTCATTAATTAAAAGGGCTGGTGATGTGAAGCAGATAGCTTGAAAACCAGTGTGTCAAATGGTCATAGCTCGATGTAATCTCTTTTATTAATTTAAAACTGAAAAATAATTTAAAAAGACTTATAATTATGTTTTGCTAAATCATAATGAAATATAAAATATGGTGTTAAATTCAATCTATAAAACTTGATGAGGAAAAGAAAGAAATATATATAAAAAAAAAAGGCACCACATATTCAAAAAGATCCCAAAGGTGAAATTACAAAATTAATCAAAGGGCACAAAGACAATAACCAGCAAAAAGACAGAGTGGGGTTGAACTACAAAACAAGATAAAAATTCAAACTAAAGGAAAGAAAGCAGAATTCTGACTGAGGGATGAAGAGAATGATGTCTGGTTCTTTAGGTTCTGATGGTCGGTTCCTCTTCTAACCCATTCTGTCTGGTATCAAACAACCCACTGTGCGCCCTAAATACCGCCGACACATTTTTTTATCCCCCTATTAAACGTCACTCTAATTGTTTAGCCTGAAATGTGTGTCTTCCCACTACTGTCTGTATTTTGCCAGATGTTTTGCTTCTAAGGACGGTGTAGTATAGGGTGGACGTTTTAAAAAGACGCGGGTTAAAGGCAGCTCACTGCGGCTGCGCAGTGTCCGTCTCTAGGCAACGGCAACAACAGCGTCAGTTAGTGGGGGGGTCCTATTTAGGTCCCACAACGACAATTTAGCTGACCTTACTATTTCCCATGTTTTGTTTTGGTCATTATTATTGCACTTATTGTTGAGATGTGTGTGATAGTTTGTCTATCAGACATTTATAGCAATACAGAATAAATCGCATCCCGTATTGGTTCAATACGGGGCGGAGACCTTAACCCCTAACCACATGGTATTTTCGGCTAACTTAAGCTAACCTGAATATTTACAACTCTCTTGTTGATACACTGACATTACTTACCTTCGGTCTTTCAATCACTTTGAAAAGCTTTTCTTCATCTGTACAACACTTTTATCCCTCCCCCTCTTCTGTTTTCTGTTTTGTGCCCCGGATTTTTTTTTTTTTTTTCTGTGCCCATCATTAGCTCCCTGTTGTCCAGGCACTAATACAATTCAAATTTAAAAGAAAAAAAAAAAAAAATATGCGCCTCAGCGCTTCTGGAAGGGCCGCTGCCCAACCTACCTGTATGGGAGGAGAGAGCGGCTGACAGGAGAGGAGGGGCGCCTAATCAGTGCTGTTCCTCTGTTACTGACTAACAGAGGAACAGCACTGATTTCGTACACAAACAGTTGTTATGTACATAAAATGCTGACTAGGAAAAAATTTCCCCACGTCGTTGTTGCGCCCCTCTAGTGCAGCGGCCCTATGCGTTGCATACACTGCATAGCGGCCTTTTGCGCCACTGCCTGAACAAGATGAGCAAGTTTTAAAAGTTTGAAAAACTATCTTAAAAGTACAGTGTGGTCTCCCTGGAGACCAACTTCTGTAGTGAAAATGCAATTTGGACAATTACTGGACCATGAGAAGTTCCATAAATAAGAACATAGTTTTAAGTAAAACTAAATATGCATGTTGTCCTGCAAAATATCACACAAAATAGAGCTTCTTTCGAAAATAATATTTTTCTGACCACGGTCATGTTAAAGACAAACCAAAGTTAATTATTATTCCACAAAACAAGAGGTAGATAACTAACTTAATCACTGAAAAAAATGGTGCATGTTTTTTTTTTTGAGTGGGAAGCTCTTCTTTTCAACGTCTGATTCCTGCAGACAGTAAATTATACCGAGGTAGTTCAGTTCAGCTTCTAATCCTCATATCACACCATGCTAAAGCTCAAATCTATCTTTTTCAATAACACTGCATTAAACTCTGCTCCATGCTCACAGTATTTATTACCCACATCTTTCATATCACTGTGGTTTCACATAGCTTTATTAATCTAAATCCTTTTCTGTTAACAAAAACACAAAAATGTTGTGCACAAATTTCTAATATATTATACGCTTATTTTCAGAACAAAGCAGATATGCAAGAAAATATAAATCCAGCAGTTATTTTCAGCAAAATGTCAAACAGAGTCTCCTCTAGAGATTTAATGTGTTGCTTATCAGTTGGCTTATGTTTAACTCCTGAAGACAGAATTATGTGCTGCAAAGCGCCACCCATGTATTGTCTGTGCATTTAAAGTGAGAGTAAGTGATTGCAATGAGTGCTTTAGGTTTGACACCAAATTGCAAAGTTAGGGTTGCCATGTTTTGTTGACAATTAGCTAATAAGGAATACTTGGCATTTTTAGTATTTAAGGATCTTCCAGCACTTATTTGGGTTCTTATGTTGACAGAGCAACAGAAAAGAGGTTTATGATTTACGAGAACCACCGGGTTTTCGGTTATACAGGTTCCAGAACTAAATTGGTGGTAGTTATTTGTGTTTCCACCATCTGAAGTGCAGGTTCTGGTACCAATAAACAAGAACATTTTTTGATTCCAACTCCAAGTATTGCCAGAGGAAAAGACCATTTTGTTTTAGAAGCTGAGTCGGGCTCGTGGAGACCAATAAACATGCCACTCGTTTTGTTTTCTATTTTGCAATTTAAGACAATTATAAAAATACCAATTTTAAACATGAATAAAAAGTTGAATTATGACTGGAATAGCATGATCTAATTGTCTCTTATGTATGCTTTTAAAACAGATTCCTGCTTTCATTTTTTTAACGCTACAGGTTCTGATCAGAGATTGGCTGGTTGAGATTGGGAAGCTCTAGCAAACACCACTTGTTGTTTACAAAACTTAATGAATTTAAGCTGATGATAATAGGACATTTGTTTGCAGGGATATGTTAGGCATTTAATTTCAGTTTGCTAACCATGTCTCTGCACTGCAGGCCACTACAGTTTAGAATAAAACAGATAAGATGAAATATTCACAAACACTGTGCCTGCCATGATGTGTATTAGATAGTGGACCCAAATGCAGAGCGGCAGAGACATTGAGTAGAATATGAATTTAATGGAAATATAAAAACAAAAACTTTTTAAAAATCCATGGGTAAGCAAGGAGTCAGAACAAAAAACAAACTACACAAGACGGAAACCTGCAAGGGGAGACGAGGAGAACACTGGGAGGAACGAAGAAGAGACAGGATTAGACGAAAGGATCCGGCAAGTAGTGACTGAAAATGAGAAGCTTAAATACTGAGGAGGTTGAACGCTGAACAAAAGACCTGGGCTGACGAGATAACTGATTGCAGGTTTGAGTAGAGGAAAAAGGAGGCTGACTGTGGATAGGGAGAGAGAAAGTGACACAGGGGATGAGAAAGAGTACGCAGGGGATCAGGAAATAATTCTAAGACCAAAAAATAACTAAACTAAAGAAACCAAATAAAACTAAAGTAAGAAAGAATAGCTACATGAAATAAACAGAACTAGAAACACTAAGAACTGAACTAAAATAAAACAGGAACAAGACAGATCTAACCAAAATAATAGGGAAATAAACAAAACCCAAAACCAAATCAAATGACCCCCAGATATGACAGTGCCATAGTGACTCTGTGAGAAACATTGCTAACAGTTCAACTTTGGTTTAAAAACTGTGTAGGAGACTACCTGGCTAATCATTAGTTGAAAATGACTCCAAAATTCAAATATGCTTTTATGTTTCAAACTGAGTCCAGACAAAGGGGCTATTTGAAAGACTTAAATGTGTCCACACAACATTTGATCATCTTCTTCAAAATCCGCAGATATACATTGTAAATGCTTCTGTGTCATTACGGGCATGACAAAATTATACAATTGGATCATTTGGATTTAATATGAATAGTTACCACTTGGACTAAATATTTATAAAATGAAGCCTATGCGCAAATTCAAACTGGAAGACTCTTTTTAGCCCCACCTGCTTCCTCCAACCGGTGCATCCTGCTCATCACCGACGACCAATCACCGTCCAAGTCCCAGCTGATAAGGACCTCCATCCATGGCGTCTTCCGCTTTCCAGCAGAGCTCAACCTACCACCACCCCTTCACCTCCACTCGCCCGGTCATTCGGCCGCATTATTCGCCAACCTCCAGCACCTGTGCTGGGCCCCTGGGGGATGATGTTCCTACCACCTTTTGGAATAACCCTTATCGCAAAATGTTTTGTGATAATGGATTTCCTCGGCCGGGGCCCGAGCACCAAAGACTTTAATTTTGTATGTCAATAAACTCTTCTAATCGTTTTCCCCTCTCTGTGTCCGAGTCTCTCCAGATTGAATTGACAAAGTTCTTGGAAACATGGTTTGAAAATCATGCAATCTTCAGTCTATTCTGAGCAAAGTGTTCTGTAAAATATTGCTAAAACTCTGCTATATTTGCATGTTACAAGTCTTCGGTATCAGCTCCTCTGGTAAACTGGATATGATGTTACATTCTACTACTGCCCATTGAAAATGCCAGAATACAAGTTTTGTGAAATCAGGCTGACAAGAAAAAGTCAGCCATACTCTTTGATTGTGTCACAGATTTTATTAAATGTGCTGAAATGCCCTTACAATGGATCGATTGTTTGAGTGAAACAAACCAAAACATTGCACAAAGGGAACCTATTCAGGGCAGTAATGGGTTTATATCTCCCCTTGAAAAACCTTGTGCCACTAAGAATAAAGAAAAAGCTTCATCTACTGTTTGTTTTCTTAGTTGATAGAAATATGAATACCTTAAACTGCACACATCCTGGAAAAAAACACTCATACAGACAAAAAAGAAATAAAAAAAAAAAAAAAAAAATCCCACCATCAGTGCACCAGATACATACAAGTCACTGGGGTCACATCCTCTCTCCAGAAGCCTTTAGGAAAGGTCATACAGTCAAATACTAATACCTTTATTTTGGTCCCTGAGGAACTCCTCCGTTTTATGAAATGGCTAAGTCAGAGTGCCCAAAGGTCAACCACTTTAGACAGAGAAACAGAGCATGAGGTCAGAACAGCAAATATGCCAACTAGATGCTCCCTCAAGGTTGTGCATCCGCTATCTTTGAGAGTCGGCTAATGTTTGTGCCTTTCAACAAACACTGAGTCTTAAAGTTACTTTTCTTTTCTTTTCACTTTATGGGTCTTTTAACGGAGACAAAAATGTATTCAGATTTTTTTCAAATTTATTTTCTCTACTCTTTTGCTCCCTTCTCTCGCTTTGCCTCCAGCTCATGATGCGACAGTCTGGAGGAAATGAGAAGAATAAGAAATATCTCAACTATAGCTTGTTGTGATAAATGCAGCAGGGATAGAGACGACACAAAAACAGATCACAAAAGCACTCCGGAGAGTCGATTCAAGTCTATTTTCTACTTTTTATTTTTCTTTCTTCCATGAAAACAGCACAGAGGCTGATTTAGTTTGGATTTAGCATGAATTACCCTGGCTTAGATCCTGTTAGTGCCGATAAAGCCCCAAAATGTCCCTCTTGTATCCTTATCCTTCCTTTGAATATTCAACAGCTCACTCTCATCTCACCATTGTTTTCTCATTTGTACTGGTATCTGACAGCACTGGTGATAATGTGTTGGGAGAAGATGTGGAAAGGGGAAGTGGCATTGATATATGATCCGATAGGGCCCTTGGCGACATGCTTCAATGGACTAAAAGGAGCCTCATCTCTGAACTCAATCGGAACGTGGTAGAAATTCATTAAAGTTAAAACGACTTTGATTTATTATCTTGGAGATGATTAGGTCGGAGAGATTTGTTGTCTCAAGCAATATCCGTCTGGAAACATTTAAAGTGGCAGTTTTTAATATGGAAGTGACTCAAGTGGCATCCTTCAACTCCACTGCTTGTTTTCTTAGGGATTAGAAGAACAAACAGTCAGGACTTTTGAAAAATCCCCACAGTGGGTTCTAGAAACGTTAGAGCGGGCCATGCATCTGTGCCGACTCTTGATAAGAAACTGCTGCGACGGGAAAAGCCGAACTGCCATGAGTGTGCACACGTGGTGACTAAATCGACGAAACTTGAGTGCGTGTGTGCGTGTGTGTGTGTGGGATCTGTGAAGCGGGGCAGTGGGAGAATAACCACGTTAGTGTGCGAGAGCAGAAAGGCTACATCTGTCACTCTGCATTTTCTCACTTGCATTTTGACAAGGCCCACGAGCCTGCCACAATAACCCGGCAAACTCTGCTGGCTGTCAAAAATGCACACATATCTCATGCCTCACGTAGCATGACAAACGGAATGAAGCTCATTCACTGTTCAAGGGTAAAAAGTGCAACTGTAGGTGTAGCTCATGAGGGAGAAAGTGTAAGTATACATATCTGAAAGTGTGACTGTGGTACTACAGACTTTTTGCAACTGAGTGTGCCAGCTCATTTTGTCTGTGTGTATACAGCATCTGTGAGCGTGCGACTCCTCTGCTCCAGCTGGCCTATAAAATGACAGTGAAGCATTTCCTCTGCCAGATTTGGTGCTGTCGTTCTTTCTCTCAACCCTCATTTCTCTTTTTTGTTTCCTCCCCTCTCCTCACCCTCCATGGCCCCATAGCCAGTGGCCATATGCTCAGCCCTAAATCCAGGCACAATGCCAGACTGACATACAAGTCTGTAACTGTGTAATATACTCCGAGGGATCTCTAAGAAAGTAGATGGCAAGATCTGGGAGAAATGAATATGCCAAAGACTGAAAATCAGAGCACTGTTTTTGATTTGCACTCTAAATCAACATGGTTTTCTTTTAGTAATCTATTTGTGCTTTTCATTAGTCAACAAAGTTTATAATAAATTGAGTAATTTTCTACTTTTTTTTCCACACTTGAAGAATTTTTCTACGTGTGCTGACCTTATTTGCAACCTTGCTGCAAGCGCTTGCAGAACTTATGTGCTGCCCTCTAAGTCTATTACATGGAGACAAGATAGTGAAGTCTGCCTGCGCCTCCACCAAGATACCCTTTCGTGCCAGTGTCACTCTTGTTTTTTTTTTTTTTTTGTTTTTGTTTGTTTTTTTTTAATTCTGCTTTGCAAGAGAAAAGCAGAATTTAGATAAGAGTTGGCAAAAAAAAAGAAAATTTTTCACCAGTGTGCAAATCTCACCATGCACACCTCTGTAGCTGTGGTTAATGCAGTCACATATTATGTGTGGACATGTTCTGGCAAAAACTGGAAGTTGTTAAACTTAATGTCTTAACAATTAAATTACTACTACTTAAATGAACCTAAGTTTATTCGGTGTCTAGTTGTAATTTATTGATACTGAATAAGTCCAATTTTTAGCAGGTGGACAAAAATTTATGACAATAAATATTCTGCTAGCAAAAATAAAAAATATATGCTCATAAACAAGGTGCTGCTCATGTCTGACAATAATCACGTTTTAAAAAATTAATTTTGCAATATTTAAAACATGCTGCATTCAGAAATAGTTTAAAGACAAATCTACAAAAAATGTGAACAAAATCTTGAAAAGAAATTGAGATTTTAATTTTCTAGTGTATTTTCACATCTATTTTTTTTTTTTATTCCTGCCATGCATTCAACTACATTTATTCAATGATAACAAAAAAATTTTCAGAATTATTTTTTAACAAAATTGCAAGAAGCACATCCCTTGGTACTCCTAAAAACACATTTAAAATTAGAGTAACCGAAGCATTGTGATTTATAGCAGTGGTCCCCAACCCTGGTCCTCAGGGCCCACTGTTCGGCATGTTTTAGACTTTCCCCACTCCAGCACAGCTGATTCAAACGATACCAAGCCTTCAATTGCTGCAGAAGACCTTAATCATCCATTCATTTAAGCCAGGTGTGCAGCACCAGGGAAACGCCTAAAACATGCAGGACAGTGGGCCCTGGGGACCAGGGTGGGAGACCTCTGATTTATAGTCTTCGTGCAGTTTATTGGTATTTCAAGGTTTTTCTAATGTTTTTTATGTTGTTGTTGTTCTTCATTTATTTTAGCTGACGGCCTTGTATGCTTGGCAAGAACCCAGTGCCCAGCCAACAGCATGGTAAAGGAAGTAAAGAACCCTTTTAAAAAGAAAAAAAAGAAACATTCTGTGAATTATCATTGGGAATGTAAATGTGTGGATTTTGATAAACTATTGGGACTTTAATGAGCACTTTGGTTAAAGGAGACTACATAAATGCTTATTAACAACAAACTATGAGTAGATCTGTTGTGAAGGAGCAGATTACTTTGTGGAAAGCAGTTAATGTCATCAGCCAGGTATAGCGGAGAATCTGTAATGCTGTTAAAATAAATAAATTTTAACATAACATTAAGTTATGTTTGCTTTCAGACATATTTATAAGGCATTCCAATAATTGATCGGCTTCTATTTTAGCAATATATTTTTCTCCTGCACTGTTATCAATCGATCAAAGGCAATGTTTGTTTGTTTTTTTTCCCCAGAAAAAATAGTTTTCCTAAATATTTGGCGCTCCTCTGTGCACCAAAAACTAAGTTGGCGCTTAAGGGGGGGCTGTGCCTTTTGGTTACACCTCCTAAGATGTGAAATATCAATTTCCCTAGATAGCCTCTTCTCTCTGTGTTTTTAAATTTCTTCTTCAAACTCATCTTTTTACTTTGGCCTTTGACAAATACTTGTTACACAGTTTTGTTTATTGTTTGTTCTTTTGTTTCTGTTTTTTGTATGATTGCTCTTATCCATGAGCAATCATGAATAAGCTCACCAAGGTTTGCTTCTGAGCGCACTCAGAAGCAAACCTGGAACAACATGCAGGACATTGAGTTGTTACTCAAAGTATTCTAACCAATGAAAGCAAACACATGACCCTACGACTAAACACTTGTGAACAGCTGTTGTCAAGAATAAAAAAAGGCTTTTACCCAGAATATTTTTCAAAGCAATATTTTTTCCATGCATCCCCAATAAAACAAACAAAAAAAAAAACTACAAATTTTTTACTTTAGAGGGAGGACAAAATAAAAACATCAAAACAGGCATGTAAGCCCACAGTAAGAGTAAGTGCATGTCTTTGCTGTTGGACTGTTTTGTGTGCGAGGAAATAAATGAGTGCTGCGAGTCTAGTGACTAATTGTGAGCCTTCAGGTTTAAAGGAGTAATGCAGGAGTCTGCGACAGCAATTTAATCATCGGCTTCGACAGATTAGATCCACGGATGTGACATTAGTGAAGATCAAGAAGAATGAAAGCTTTTCAACCGACTTTAATTTGTTGGTTCAATTGTAATTGCATGTCAGTTGTTGTTTTTTTTGTTTGTTTTTTTCCAAACTCTTGTTTCATATGGTAATGGTTTTTATTGTCTTACATGTATTTAATTTTGTTAAGGTTGTTTAGCATTTATTTACATACTGTAAGCCCAATCAGTGAACAGTTAGTTACATCTTTAATTTGAGTGAAAATTATTTCAACAAGCATCCATCTGTTGAAATCAAGAAAATGCCTGTGGTTTGTTTTATGTTAAATAGTCTTTTCTTGTATAGCACTTTATCTAATCAGGAGGATTCCAAAACGCTTCACACTACGTTCACACACTAAGAGTGGTAAGCCACATTGTAGCCACAGCTGACCCTGGACAGGATGATAGAAGTGAGGCTGCCTGACGATCAGTGCTATCATCAGCAGACAAGGCAGGTGAAATGTCTCACCCTACAACACAATGAATAGCACTAATAAGTAGCATGTAAGTAAATCAAATACTATTGGGTAAGAACTACTTGCCCTTCCCCTTACAGTCAGAATGTTGTGATCTGCTTAGGTGACTATGCCATTTAAAGAGAACTAAGGGACCTGGGACTCTTTTCTTTGTGGCACTCTAGAAGCTGATCCAAGGCAACAAGGAACTTAAAAAACATAAAAAGTTATGTGTTGCATATTAACCACCAATGTAGCAAACCAACGAATAAAGTTAACTAAATGTGTGCATTACAAATATTCAACTGTCATGGCTTAAAAAATTAAGGATTTTAGTTGAAAATGATATTTTAAATTGCCCAGTTATTAACAACATATAAAAATATATCTGCCATATAAGCCAAAACATCAGTGACATATAAGTGGTAATAAATAATAGTTACCAATCGGGCACTAGTGTGTGATTTCCTCCATTGTGACATCTGTAGTCACAATGGACTTGCAGACTACAATAGCAATGAGCACTATAAATAAAACTGAAGAACAAAAATCAATCCATTCAACTGTAAAATTGGTGAACATTATTGATTTTTCTAAATCTGAGGACATGGCTAAATGAACTGCTTCCTAATGGTTGGGCGTTGGCCAACGAAAAAATATCGCAAGTGTCTTGGTGAATAAGTGTTGATGGAGTGAGAAATAAATAGAAAGATTAGGCCTTAGATTAGGTTTGTCCTCAGCTATTGCTATGGGACATGGATCACATCCCAAGAACAAGATCAGAGCTAAAAGTGGCTCAAAAAAGATTTCTATGTAAAACGGCCAGGCACAGTTTTAAGCACAGGGTGAGGAGCTCTGTCATCCAGCATGAGGCTGGAGGAGATCAGCTCCAATTTCAAGTCTTTTGTACTTCAAACATCAAAAGAAGCCTGTCAAAATTGTTTGAGCATCTGATTAGGATGTCACGTAGGTGCCTTCCTTTGAGTTTTTGTTAGACATTTCACACTGAACTTGTGGGAGATATTTTAAATCGCTTCTAGATCTCTCACCTGTCAAATCTGACCTTGTAAAAGTAGATGGCAATGGATAAATTAATAGAAACATTGTGACTTTAACAATAAGGTCAGTCAGTATATCTTGCCATGGCTGGTTTGTTGTTCATGGCTTGGAAAAATAGATTAGAGCTGTGCTTTGCCCCGATTTCCCTTATCTCTTAATCCCTTGAAAGCAGAAGATAAAGGAAACCCCACATCTGATGGGTCTCAACGAACCTTCTGCCTTGGTAATCAGAGGGTTACATTTATTGATTTTATACATGAATCTAGTCAAACACTTAAGCATCAGTACACCTTTGCTACATGCATCTAAGAAGGATTCAGAGAAGTCTGTGAACAGTACAAGAAGTGCAACACTGGCAATTTTCTCCACCAGTTCTTGTGCTTGATCAGCAAAACCAAGAGAAGAAAAAAGAAAAGCCTGTTGTGTATCATCTTCCTCTCAAAATTCCCAAATTAGGCCTCAACTCTGGAGCAGAAGCCCAAAACATTCTTAGACACCTTCCACTCCAATGCTCTGGAGGAAGCGACCAGCTTTGTGGGGGAACCTCTTGTTCTCTGTGCTCATTTGCAGAGGAATCTTCAATGGCAAATTACTGACATCAAGACACAGTGACATGAGACAGCACACAGAGAGAAGGGGAGAAAGAGGAGTAGGTCGCCTCACTGGGGGAAAAGTAGAGAACTTTTGATTCTACTTCAAGTTGCCAATTAAAGTCAAAACTGCAGCGGATGTAGCCAAAAGGAGGATGACAATGAGGATAATGATGGAGGTGATGAAGATGATGTTGGCATGGGTGAAACTGCGTAAGCGCTTCCCACTTTTTGAAGGAATATGAGTGGGAGTTGAGCTCAGCAGATGAGAGTAGGTGAGGAGAATGAGCTTTGAAAAAAAAAGGGAGGCTTTGACTTCAGAGTGTTACAGTAGGAAAAGAGGAACAAAACGCATTAGATATGTTTTTTTCTCACTGCCATTCACCTCAATGGATTCTTGCCTTTTAGAAGATTTCCATCTCAAACCCACTTCTGTCATGGGCGATGACATTCGACTCCGTTGGCTGGGAGTCAAGGCACAGCCAAATGTTCGACTGATGTTGGTAAGAACATAGTATTTTTGATAGATTCCATCTTCTTTTGCCTCTGCTATCATTATCCTTGATTTCAAAGATACCGTGTTCCCTAAAATGAATGGGGATGGAGGTAAAATCTGAGCAAGGTATTACAGTTTAAATACTTTTGTTTGCATTTTCTAAAACTTCCCTGCACGACTTCTGTTCAGAATTAGCTTAACTCTTAAAATGATGCAGCATAAGAAGATATTTTTCATCATCAATGAACTGGTTAACAAAAATTATGACTGGATGAGTAAGAGAGAGGTTAAGAAATAAACACACAAGCCCTCACTTACTATTTTTAATTTTTTATCCCAAGCTGGCCATTTGCCATTCCCTTATTACCTTAGAAAGTCTTGACTGCCTTGTACTATGTTCTTTCTTTATTAGTGTATGACATAAATATGGTAAAGCCATTATTGAAAGAAACCAGTAAGAGCAGTTTGTAAATTATAATAAGTTGTAACTGTAGCAAAATGTGGTTCTACAGAGTATGAATTTACAACTGGTTTTTCAGTTTTTAGTTAAAAAAAACTATATATATATATATATATATATATAGCTCCTTTATAAATATGAAATGCCCCTTTACAAAAAAGGGCATTTCAATAGAACCTTACATACACAGCTAGATATCACACAGCATATTAAGTTCTGTTTATTATTAAAGTTAGTTTAAAACATTTTCTTGATACACTAGATTGTATCAAGTTGCTGGTTTTCAAAAATTATTTCTAATAAGTATATTGATGACAATTGATCAAAATAAATTATCAGATTATTCATCCTTTGCACTGTGATGAATCACAATTAATCACTATGCCTAACTTTGTAATCTTGAAATAAAAGTATGCATGTTGTTTTGCGATTCTTGCAGGAATGGTGTCCCTCTTTCTGCCACATTCAAACCAATTAAAATGCAATCACTTTTCTGACTTTTTTACTTATTAATTTTTCTTTTTGTTGTTTTTGAAGCAGAAAGTAGGTAATGTAGTCATCCAATACTCAATAGTAACTAAGGGAAACTTACCCCACTACCCATGAATACAAGTAGCAAACTGGCTGATAATATATTTATTTTCTGGTTCTTGGTGACCCAACCCTTTCTGATGTCGCGCTGGGAAACTTCCAATATACCCAGAAAACTGCCAATGTATGCACATTTTCAAAAGAAATGTTTTAAGAAAATGTTTTGCCTCATACAAAACATGTCTGAAGATTCTCAGTTTTCCATTTTTTTTAATATTGCAAAGTGTTCCTCTCCATTCATTTCCTATGGAACTTGCGCGATGAGGCTACAGTTGCTTGTCCTCATCCATCAATGCATCATTGACCTAAACAAAACACAAATATGAAAACATTACCTTTTTTTCCGTCAACTTCACATTTATGCTCTATTTTGTCTTGCCTTAACACTTAATATTTCAACAGAAACTAAATGGTTTAAGATGCAATCTACTTCTAAAAGATGCACTTCTGTTTTGGCAGATTCTATAAGTAAAAAACTACACAAATGCCTGTGCAGAAAGTGTTTTTTTTGTTTGTTTTTTTTTAAATTAAGTTAATCTAATTTATTAATAGAGTTTATGAAACATAAAGGCAAGGTACTCAGTGGTGGAAGAATATATTATATTCATTAGACACATGACGAAATGTAATGTTTGCTACTGGTTTCTCAATTGGTGATTGTGTGATGTTTTTATGTCTTTTATGATGTAGAACTTTGAACAGCCTTGTTGCTGAAATCTTCTATACAAATAAACTTGATTGATTGATTTACTTTCATCTAACACCCAACTTTGGAAAAACAATGTGACATTCAACCTGAACATTGGAAGCAAATGTCCCACCAAAATATGATTCATCTCTGTACTAGGTTTCGTCAACACAATGTTATCAAGTAAACAGAATAATGATTTATAATAGCATTGAGTTGTGTTATAATATTGAATAATAAGCATAATGACAATGGCAAAAAGCCTTACAAACATCAGAAGACGAAACGGAATGGAAATAACCGAGTAACAAGCAGAAATATGGGTTCAGGCAACAGAGACTGATGAGGAAGGGGACATATAAGCTGCATCTCCTCTCCATCACTGTGGATGCAGTGAGAGCACTGAACGACGGATGGGCTGATGGCCTCAGTAAGGAATGAGAGGGGACTGGCATGAACATACAGTTATGTTTCACATGGCTGGAGGAATTACTCTGGGTCTCATCATTATAACAGACAGCTTTCCAATGATTGGGCAGCCAGGAATCATTCCGAGAGCAGGAAGGCAGTAGGCAGATGGATTGCTGCTTTTACAATCAAGACATTTTGCCACCATGGTTGCATTATTGTGACGAAATGCTATTACAGCTTACATATTAAATTTCCTGCTATACAGAGTGAGTTTTTTTTTTTTTTCTTTCTCCATCTAATAATTTATTGGAAAATAGCTTTTTCCTGTTTTGTTGAAAAGACGTTAAGGTCCACATTGTTGGCAGCAGCTCTACACTGCACAACAGAATGAACCTCCTCATTTGGTAAATAGTCGCAACAAAAGCAGAAGAAATCTTGTAAGAGTGCAATATTCATAGTAAATGCAAGTCCCAGCTGCTCGAAGATCAGGATGCTTGGAGCTTCAAGATAAAATTTCTTTGAAATCTTACAAAAAAGGCATGTCATTTTGTTGGCTTGGATCTTATGGTTAAAGTAAGTGTGAAAAGAAGATGATAGAAAGAGAACAAACTAACATTTTGGCTGGTGTTTGTTTACACTATCTGAGTCATCACACTTTGTTTTTTGCAAACTTTTTCTAATTAATTCAGGCAGATTAATCATTTTATCTTTGCAGTAGGTTTACTGGCATGCTGTGTATGTACTAACAGGTTTTGTTCCAGTTATTTCTCCAAGGACTTTCCTGGTAAAAGATGGTGATGTCTTTTCAAATCCAACAACAGTTTTTTTGGGGGGTTTTTCCCCCCACACCTCTAACATACTGTAATTTAACAATGGAGACTACATTCTTTCAAATGAACTACCTTGCTATGAGTTTAATGTACACTCTATGCTGAACAAAGACTTGTTTCCCACCTTTGCAAAACACCTTATTCAACAAAAACAGGTTTGATTGAAATAATTCAAAAGATAAATCATGTGATCTGAAAGTCACTGAAAACTATAATTGTCTTTACAGTTGCCTTAGTAACTTGCAAGGTCATAGTTAATAAAGAATAAACGATTTGAAGCGAGTTCTGACAAGCAGATGGACTCAGATTGTTTTTAACACTCCCTTACTTCCCAGTAACTTACCCTGTTTGTGCAAATATTTAATAAATTATATGTTGTATCATCTTCTTAATTTTTCTTCATGACACAGCGTTCTACACATGTCAAAGGATTTTCATTTCCAGCTTTTCATATGGCATCAAGAAATGATTGGCACATGCTTTTTGGAACTGAAACTGAAAAATTACCTCGACTTTCTCATGATACAATCATTACTAGGTGTTGTAATGATTTTATCTTTTGTTTTTGTTTTTTTACATTTTAAAATGTTAAAAATAACATTTTTAAAATGTTATTTTAAAAAATTGAAAATGCAAAGACAAACAAAGCTTCAAAATTTGCCAAAGAAACATGCTTCTGCTGGGTAAGTCACTGCATTAACTTTTATAAGTATTAAAACTCCTGATAGTTGTGGCGTGCATTTATTTAATTTGCTCTTTCCTTTTTTAGATGATGGGATGCTCAGAGCTCGTGATGTGGCATTAACATAATCATGCATTTAATGTTTCAACAGTTTTATGAATGATCCATATGGTGTATTCCTTGGTCTTTGCTTATTAATGTTCTCTAGCAAACCTGTGAGGCCTT
Source organism: Poeciliopsis paucimaculata (assembly GCA_903067055.1). NCBI lineage: Eukaryota > Metazoa > Chordata > Actinopteri > Cyprinodontiformes > Poeciliidae > Poeciliopsis > Poeciliopsis paucimaculata. Next base: position 7,876 of record CAEGAD010020380.1, on the reverse strand, counting down.
TGCAAACTAGTCATATTTATAGTAAGATCAAATTACACACAGCTTCAATCTCATTACTAATTTAGTGACTTCTAGTAGCAGATGGTTCACTGGATTTAATTTATGGGGTGAAAAGAAGAGTTAAAGAACCTGAATAAGTATGAACACTAAATTTTTAGGTCTATCATCTATAATCATTTCATATTTGATAAAAACACTGGTGTATTTGTAGCATGATAAAATCTGAAAAAGTTAAAGTCATATAAACATTTTTGGAAGGCAGTGTACGTACCCGAAAATGAGATAAACTGAGCAAACCAAGAAATCATGTAAGTATTCACAGCCTTTACTTTGTTAATCCACATTTGCAAGCAATTACAGCTCCAGATCTCTTTGAATATGATGCCTATCTTTAGAAAGTTTTGTGCATTCTTCCTTTTCAAACTCCATCAGATCAGATGGGAGAACAAACCCCAAAACGTGGTGTCAAAGATGACACCAGCCCAATTCTTTCATAGGCTGAACCATGAAAGAAGTCAATAGAGACTCTAAAGGAGTACACTAGCCACCAGGAATAAACCTACCAACAGAATGTGAAGCAGCTATGAGGAAAATTCAACTAATAAAATCAGCATGAGATGGTCACAAGACATTGACAAGCATCTACTGAAGCTCAAATAAAACTCTGAAAAGATAAAGGGCTCAAATGAAATAAAGAACAAGGTCCGGAGCTTATATAATGCCACAAAGAAATGACATGAAAGAAAGCCAGTGAAAGAGTTGGAAAAAGATATGAAAAGAAATACCACAATAAACAAAAACGGGAAGTAAACCTTGGAAATGAGACTAATTTAACCTAAGTTCAAGTACAATGACTCTTTTCAATATAATGGCACAGCAGCGTGTTTCAAAGTGCTTCATAGTTTGATCGAATATGAATGTCTTTCATTTCCCAATAGCATCAATACAGAAGAGCAGGAGCTGGAGAAGGAAGTTTAAAAAATGCATAAATGAAAAAGGAAAGAGGTAGAAGAAAGAAGCAACAACAGCAGCAAAAAGACGGATTTGGAGTAAAGAAAAAAGAAACAGAAAAAAAATCGACTAGAACAGAGAACAAGACGGGGGAGAAAAGTGAAAGAAGAAGAAAATCATAAGGCTAAAAAATAACCATTAAAAAAGAGAAAGAAAAATTGGAACCAGGAGAGCAAAGAAAATGCTACCCTGTCTCACATCGAAATTGGTCCATTGTGCAAGGCATAATAGTTGTACAATAAATGCTGCAAAATTGTAACACTGCCTCACAGCAGTTTGTGAAAATGGCACAAAACGAAATGTGCTGATTGGAGTCTTAGGACACAATTTTCTCCTAGAGTTCCTCTGCATCTTGTGAAACTATCAGAGAATTTGGAAAAATATATGGAACTGGTGAAAAGAAAGGTACAGCAGAGCGACGACACATTAATCTCATCAGGCATATGAAAGCTTTTTCAATGTCCAAGCTGTTTTAGTGCATTTCTGTTATAATATTGAAGTAGATTTCACTTACTTCATAAGGCCTTGAAATAATATTTTTTATCGGGCACTATTGTAGTTTGCGTGGATTGGAGTAGGAAATTGAAAAATGTGGCTTTGCATTAAATTTGCATCCAGACTTCCATATTAGGAAGTCTGAATGCAACTTCCTAATATGGAAGTATATATATATATATAAAAAAACACAAAAAAAAAACAGTAGATCTGTTGTAATAAACAATAAATCAATTAATTGCACAATAAATTAAAACGATCGACCTGACTGAATGAAAATCATTATAACAAAGAACAGCTAAAAAGTTACCAGGTTTATCAGTTGCGGTAGCAATTTCACTCCAACTATTCCTCTTGTCATTTCTATATTCTTTGCACGAAATGTTGAATAAACATTCATGTTGTTTCCACATATCAATGTCCGCTGGACTTCGGGTTGCACTGTGTCAGCTGTTTGGGATTCCCCTCCTTAATTTCCCCTCAGAAAGCACAGCGGGGAATCCGCACTTTCTAATTTGCTATCTGTTATATTCATTAGGCTGCATTAATGCTCCCAGTCGGGGAAAATCCCTGATTTAGATTGGAGCGGCAATAACAATCTACTGTAACACACCACACAATACAGGAAAATTGGTTATGAAATCGTGAGTGACAATCTTAGAACGCCCAACATTCTAAGAATGTCATAAGGGGGAAATCGGTACATCAGGTAATAGGATATGCCCGTCTTCTCTATCTAAATCTAATTATTACCGAAGGGCAATATATTATACAGACTTCATAAGCTGCACTCTTTTGGTTGAATGCAGTGTTTATTTCCACTTTGGCTTTGTGCTGTTTACTTTCTATTCAAGTACATCTTTTGTTAACGGACACTGAGAATCCATTTTATTTTTGTTTTTGGTTGTTTTGTTTATTTGGTTTATCAGTTCCAGTGTGAAGTGTTCTTTTGAAAATAAAGTGTATCTATCTTTGGCAGGAAATCACATGCATTATTACATCATTTCCATTAATTTCCATTTCCGTTTAGTGTAAAAAGGTCTTCAAGCAATATTATCGTTTATCACAATAATTTTTGAGACATTTAATTACTCAGCAAAATTTGTTCTCGTGACAGGCCTAAAAACCACAAATCCATCAAAAGTTGTTCAAAGCTGTTTGTTCTATAATTAATTCCTTTACTTTTGAAACATTTACCTGATCCTAGTTTTGATTTTCAACTATGACATTAGGAGGCCAAGATCAGCATATGAAGGAATCGAGATCTTGACTTGTGTTAAGTTGTAGTCTACAGAGGAAATCTCTCTATGTGTGCATAATTTTTAATTTTTTCTTATCCAATGAACATTTGAGAAGATGAAAATTATTTCTCATGCTACTAGTAAAGATGACATCACTATAAATATTTACCTCCCCTCCATCAGCCTATTTTTAAAAAAAAAAGTTTAGATAAATTGGTAGATAATTGGGTGGTTTAGAAGCCAGTTTATCCATACATATATAATTCTGGGGTGTTAGCAGCACTACCCATGTTGAATGAGTCAATTTATTTGTGCAAATAATTCAGATTACATTTAGGCACATACTGTTTAAGAAAAACAGGCCTTGATAATGCACTTTTTGTTTACACATCATTTTTAGCAGTTGTATTTTCCTCCCCTCCACATGTGGGAGGGCAGCACCCCAGTGCCCCCTATGGACCAGCCTCCACTATTCTAGACCCTGACATTGTAAGAGTAAAACCTTTTGACACAGTAAGAACAATTTTATATGTCACATGGTCTAACTCCATGTCTCTGAAACCCACATACCTGCCAGTTTGTCTGCCTGTCTGTCTGTCTCCATGCATATGCATGCAGTTACTTTATAATTGGTCCTCCAGCCTCTGTAGGTGTACAGGAAGTTTAATTGGTTGTTGTTATATGTAGAGTTCCATAAAATAATCAGTGTGAAGATAGGAAAAAGAACTTTAAACTGACAAAATAACAAGCTGAGGAAAAGCTTTTGTATTGTATTGTAGTGAAACCGTGATGAGCTGGTGAACTTGCTACATCAATTCATGTTATAAATTATGTAGTTCAGCCAGGCTTTATCATTTATTTGCCTAATATTTTTATTGTAAGTAAATAATTCTGATAATTTTAATGATCAACTTCTAAAGTATGTAGCTACTATGTTACTACAATTCTAGACTTTCAAGCAAAAGTACGTTCACTGGACCTCTAATGGCAGCATGCATGATAAACACAAGGAATACGGGAAACATGTTCAACATTAGGGCACACTCATTATAACTAAGGAGGCAAGCTGATATTTCTCATTAGAACACAGTGTAAAAGTATCACAGCTCCTGGCATATCTGAATTCTCTCTTTTTTTCTTTTAGATTCATCCTTTTATTGAAGAAACAAAAAAAGTTTTAACTTCCACTGAACAGTCATTACAGAAAGATATCAATGATATTTTATCAAGTTATATTTCCAAAGTATAGCCCAGCACAATATTTAATATTTTTTGTGAGAAGTCTCCAATTTTACAGGAATCTTTTAGCTATTTAAGTGATACAAAATTGCAGAGTGACTAAGAATAGCAAACAGTAATAGGAGGAAAAAATAAAGTGTGCAATTACCACACAATGTGAAGTCAGCCAGGAGAAGCTCTTTCACACTTACAATTTTTTGAAGCGTATGACTGAGAAAAAGGATGTAAGAAATCAAGTGTTTGCGTGCATATGCGTGCGTGCGTGCGTGCGTGCGTGCGTGCGTGCGTGCGTGCGTGCGTGCGTGCGTGGGTGCGTGGGTGCGTGGGTGGATGTGTGTGTGTGCAATGGGGGTGGTGTATCCCCTTCAGTGTATAAAAAAGCACAAGCTAAATTGGCAGTATAGCCAAAAGTGACATCCAAAGTTACTTCTGCTTCACTATCTTTACTCTCATCAACTCCACTGTATCCACATGTCAGTAAAGTTTCTCTCTAAGTGTTTCTAATTTACCCAAAAGTCACATATTCACTAAAACACAAGGATGCTTTCGCAGATGCCAAGTCACATCAGTAAAAAAAGAATGTAATATTTAAGCTGTTTTTGGGCCCAATTTCAGAACATATGGTTAATAAAACATTTGTCATTCTTTAGGATACTTCTGTCATGATCTTTGGGTTACAACAAAGTCTGTCTTCCCCTTCTCCTTGCATTATCCCCACATACAACCATTCCCCGAGGAAAATACTTTATGATCAATAAAGAAAAAAAAACAAAAAAAACATTACATACCTCAGACTAAAAACAATAAATGAATAAACTACAGAACAACAAAAAAAACTAATGTTCCTGCTATGAATCCCCCAGCCCACCAAAAAAGAAAAAAAAAATCAACTGGGCACACACATCGTTCAACTAGAAATAAACCTATACACATGAAGTTGATTTGCACACACTACAAACCATCTTTACTGGAAAACACTTTTTTTCATACTGCTTCCCGGCATAGGCATAGGCATGGCTAGGCCACTGCTCCCCTCCCCGCAATGGCACTGTGCCCCCTCCACGGGGCGCGACCCACACTTTGGGAACCACTGTCTTAATTGATATGCAACACTGTCTTCTTAGTGAACTGCCACTCCCCTATGACACCTTTACAGCTGTTTTGTATTTACACACATGCAACTTTTCACGGTTCTCTTTTGGTGAATCAACAATGTCAATAACTTTACATGCATCACATGCATTTGTCTTGCATGCGTATGATCCAGTCACTTTTTTCAATATGTGCTGAGATCATCTTTTGAGCCAAATGACTCTGAGGTATGAACTTATATTCAAAATGGGTCCATAATGTAAACACAACAACTACTTATGGTTGCAGAGTGTTTGCAATAAAAGCTGCAATGAACTTTGTAATTGGCTTCAACTTCACTCAATTTACAGCGGCAGGAAGGATCCCCTGCAGATGTCTGATATCTGTCAGCTCGATCCGATGGGAGCTTGTGCTGGAGTTGGTCATGCGGTTTTTATTTCATAACAAGCTTCCTCAACCCTCTAGCCAAAGAAGCTCTACCTAGTAGCACAAAATGTCAAAAATAATCTTAATCTACCCAGGTTTGTGGGGCCTATAATACAGTATTCTGTGTGACTAGACAGTAAAGCAGCGATAACAAATTAAATATTTTCTACTTTTAAAGATCAGTTATTAGTAAACTGTCACTCAGCAGGGCAATCATTGTGTCTGCTAGGCATAGCTTACACATCATTTCAAAATGGGACTCAGCCAGGCCATCACCCACCTGACTGTAAAGGAGTGTGCCCACTGCATTACCTCATCAGCTGAGTTGACGCATCTGACAACATACAAACGCTCACCAGGCTGCTAAAGGCAAAAGCATTTTTAACATTGTTTTTAGATTTGTGTAGCGGAAGGTGTACTGTTTTGTCTAGGCTGCCTGCAAAAAGTTATATCAGTATGTAAAATTTTGTTTAAAAAGTTAATGCTTTCAAATTTAGATGTTTTTTTCATGATTTGTGTGGCGTAAACCCAGAGTAAATGTAAATCAGGGCGATGTATTGTCTGAATGAAGCCTTTGCACTGTTGCCACATTATAGTCAGGTCTATGGGTCGGTAAGCAGCTATATGATTTTTCTTTTCAAATTAGTATTTTGCTGATGTAATGCAAAGCACTGTAAAAAAGGTAACAACATTATTATGTATTAGTGTAGGACCAAAGTTATGAAACCCCACTGGATTTACTCTCAGCATTGTCTTTTTGAAAGACACACATACACTCAAGCACATGAACTCATAAAATTTGTTTCTAGTGAGACTTCACCCAAATGCAAAGAAAGGAAAAGGCCCTGTTGGCCTGAGTCATCAACCCAGTGACGTGCAGTCTAACCCTTTATCCATCGTTTGTGCCCATCAGCAGCTGCTGTCCAGTTTCTTGTAAGGACAGGTTATTCAGGAGCTGTCACTAGCCAATGAGAGAAGGCATAGACGTGAGTCATGCTTGTCAAGTGAAAGTGAGTGACAGCTGAGATTCAGGCAAGCTTGACTTTAGAGCACTTTCCAAGGGCAACCACTGGTAGTTTGTTTCTGCAAAGGTCTATCTGTAGATTGCTTTCAATAAGCAGTGATAGTGTGTGCTTTAAGACTGCACTCAGTCCATTCTTTACTTAGTGTCCATATCACCATTGCGTATCTGTATTTTCACTGACAGATGAAGACACTCTGTCTTAAGTAAATAACCATCAGTATGTATCATACTGACCACAAAAAAGTATGTATGTATGTAAACACTCTGTCTACAAAGTGGAAGATGCCCTGCTCTCCACATGTTGAAATGACAGCATCTTGACTTACTTCATGACAGAAGTTACTTTTATATTAAGTCAGCTAATAATAATTCAACCACTTGGAAAAACTCATGGACCATTACGTTTATGCTCAAGATGGTCAGTTGATTATTACATGTGGTGAAAGAGATAAAACACTGCAAATTTTACCCCCTACTTTCCAATTAATACACACCATGCGAAAAATTGACAATATTTCACAGATATAAATTGGTATTTTACAAAATGTGCTTAATTTCTTACATTTTAGATCCATATATTTCCAATAGACATACGCAATGGGACAATGGGGGCAACGATGGTTGGAGTTTGTCTCATGATCAGATGGTTGCATCTGCCTCTGTCGTTGTGTCCTTGGGCAAGACATTTTACCTTTCTTGACTGCAGGTGTTGGTCAGAGGGCTTGGTCAGACTGCGCCAGAGCAGCTGCGGATACTTAGCTTGCCAACACCAGCATGTGAACATGTGTGTGAATGACTGAATCTGGTGTGAACCTCTTTGGGTCGTCTGGACTTGATGAAGCACTTTACAGGTCATGTACCATTTACATGCATGGCAATATAGCAAAGAGTGTGACAGCTGCCTAAAACTCGTAATGTGTTTGTTGTCTGATATTTGCTGCTCGGCATCACGACATGAGTGAAATCCCCCAAAGCCCGACCAGTACTGTGGATTAAACATGGCCGCAACAAACACATTTATTTTCTTTTAACCAGCACACATAAATAATTGGAAATGATACATCTGTAATATGTAACTTATATTACAGACATAATATGAAAAGAAGTTCAGAAATGGCCATAATACCTCTTGCAGAACTCCAAATATTCTACCTGTTATAAAATTCAGTTTTCATTATACATGACTTTTTCAAAAAAAATGAGTAGATGGGAGTTCAAGCTCCTCTGATGAATAAAAAATGAGATAACACAGTATGAGAGTTAATTGGTGTGTAGAAAATATCTTTTTAATGGCTCTATTGGCATGCAGCTTTCTTCTGAGATAATATATATATATAGTATATATATA
>CAEGAD010020378.1:0-36236 GCA_903067055.1 Poeciliopsis paucimaculata | reverse complement strand
GAGACGCTGCTGCAGTAATAAATGTTACTAAAGATAAATGCATGGAGGAGTTTCTCTAGATCTCGCTGAGACAGCAGTGATCTAGTCCTGGAAATGTTCCTCAGGTATTAGAAGGCCGACTTTGTAGCTGTCTTTATGTGGGTCTGAAGGTTCAGGTCAGAGGTCATCACTACTCCCCGGTTCTGACTCCTCTTTTTCTTCTTTCAGTTTTTTAAACGCTAACTTAAAAACTCTGTTTATTCAACTCTTGGAGGTTTGACAGAATTAATAAAAAGTCTAAAAAAAATCTAAAACTCGATGCATTTATTTGACTTAAAGAGCAGAAGATTCTAGACGCAACGAAATGCGTCTCACCTAGTTACAGTTTTACAGTGTAAAGTGAGTTCCCACCTCCAGAGAGCCGGGCCTTCTCTCTCCGCTTGTGACTGAGGATGCTGTACGTGACCTCGAAGGAAGCGATCCGCCGCAGCGTTTCCAGGACGTCCGGCGTGGCCCAGCGAGGGAGAGTCAAGTTATGGATCCTCTGTGCACGAAAAACTGTTATCAGTTACACCGACACGCAGACATGGAACATTTAAAAAAAAAAAAAAAGAAAGGAAAGGGGGTTAATTTGCTGCCTTGCATTGTTTCTGTGATCCCTACTATTTTTAGATTAGAGTAGGAAGATAACAGATGCTCATTTTGCAAGTGTGAATGAGCGAGAGCAACCTGGCCCAGAAAGCTGCCATGTCAAAGCACTTTAATTACTACATTTCCATATGTTCTCCATTTCAGATCTGACTGGAAGAATGAACATTAACACAATGCATTAAGAGAAAACTATTTTCCCCTTATTTTATTATTTTGTGCTTCTAATCTGCAGCTAAATTCTTGAGAAACTCTTATAACACCATATAGGCATTAATATGCATTGATTCACACAGTGGAAAACATCTCAGTACTAAAACAAAAACTAAACTTACAGTCTGCCTTATTTCTGCGTTTGGAAAAACAGCCAATCAGCACAAAGAAAAAATAAATGCCACTTACTGAGTGGCTCCTTATACTGCATTTTTTGGAAAATTTTAGTTATGCTCTATGAAAAAATATGTGAATAGGTGAGTTTTCTTGTAAATTTTTCTTGAATGAATTAAAGACAACTAAAGCATGGATACAGAGGAGTTTATAAAAGTATTCATTCAAATTGAATTATTATTATTTTTTGTACTTTTGGAAACAAAGCAGTGGATATCGGTTTTCATTTTCACACAGCATGATGCTGCCAGCTCCAGCCTGTGTAATTTTTCTCCCACTTGACATTTACGCAAAACTTTGTTCTGATCAGTTGCAGAAAATCCGTACGAAACAAACTGAAGTTTGTGGTTGAAATGGGAAAAAATTTGTTGAATTTAATTTAAGTTTAATTTTGAAACCTTATGAAGATGTTTTATGTGGAACAAACCTGACAGGTCAGAGTGTCGTGAACCCTCCAGATCTTTTTGCCAACCAGTCGGGACACGGGGTAGCCGGTGTGGTTAGAAAGCTTCTCCACGAAGCTCTGCAGGTCAAACAGAAGAATTTAGATCAGGATTTTCTCCAGGCAAAATTACACTTATATTTTGTTAAATGTTACTGAGTGTATTGCATTTTGTCTGCGGTTATTTAAGCCATTATCTGGCTGCATTTCACGGTAACAGTAGCCGGGTTTCTGTTATAAAACTTTGTCAATATTCCGCTAATGTCGAAAAAACACAATTTCACATTTTCAGTGTTTGAATTAAATAAGAAAAGTCAAAAGCCAGCTGCTTGAAACTTGAGCATATTTGCATGTTTTGGTATCAAACACATAAACTGATTTTCTGACTGTACTAAAACTCTTCCAGGTTGAAAATGAAAAGCAGAACAAGCCCATAAATCAACAAAAGCCTCAAATTTATTTGAAGTTCTATTTCTTTTTATCTAAATCTTAAATCTGTCTACAACTTTTACATAGTTGATCAATTTTCCCCCTTTGAGTCTTGACTTGTTTTTACATTTATAAAGGTTTTTTTCTTTTTTTCATTGCTGTGAATCACTTTGTTTGGAATGTGTTGGTTCTAAAAACGGACCGTGTGAAACGTCTCCACCCGGTTCTTGCAGGTGCAGCAGAGGGTGTTCATGTTTAACAGCAGCGGCCCTGGCCTGATCTCCAACACCTCCTTAGCAAGCAGCGCATGGGACTCGGTTTAATTAAAACTGTTTCATTGTAATTCCTTATCTAATTTAATCCAACCGTTAATTAGTGTCTCTAAGAATGTGAGAGAAATTGCACTGTGCAGCTTTCTGTAGGCACTGGAGTCACCGTGCCTGAGAAAATCAGCGAGAGGACACGATGCCTGGTGCATAACTAACACGTCCACTGGAAGTGCTGATTGTGTCGGCGGCAGCAGCCTCTGTCAACTGCAGCGATTTCACCAAAAAATGCGCAATTTTGTTTGATGGTTTACGTACCAAACAGCAGAAATCACGAAAATAGTGTTTAGCAGTAAATCCAGCTGGATTGTGTAAATCTGCTCTGAAATTAATGAGCAGTAAACAAGATTTCACAAGTTCACAGGGACATGGCTCCAGGAAAGAGACACGAAACAGGAAGGAAAGGTGACGACCTTCTTAAGGTGGAACCAGACGATGTAAATAAGCTTTCTTCACATAACCTGCTGCTTGCATATGAATCATTTCAGTCCAGTAGCTTCATTTCTTTGCTGCAGGACAAAAAAAAAAAGAACAACTTTCTGCTTTTAATGCCGAGGTTTGTGGCGGCTAGCTGTGATGCAATGCTAATGCTAACTTCTGTGTGACCCGAAGCAAGAATTAGAGATTCAGATTTGCTTTCTTTTATTTCCTCACTCTTCCAGCAGCTGACAGTACTGAGGGTTTTAATTGGAAATTTAGCTCTCCACCCAGGGCGCTACATCCTGTGGGGCGTCATGCATTAAAAAAAAAACACAAGAAAAGTTACGTCTGCTGCACCCCAAACATGGTTTTTGTAAATCATCTAATTCTTTGTTTTTAAAAATGAGACAATTTTTGAAATTAACAAAATCCTTCTTGTTTTTTTTTTATTTTTATACATATAATCAACTTTGCTTTTCAAATTTATTCAAACTTCCTGAAGTTTTTACATATTTATACCCATTAAAACCATAAAATCTGAATAAAATATGTCAACATTTGTGGCAACAGACAGATGGATCAAAGGGGTTTTCCTACGTGGAGTTTGTCATTTTTTGGGGTCCATCCTACCTGGTGAGCCCGGAGGAATGCCTGGTAGGGGGCGCTCTCAAAGGTCTCCGTCATCAAAGCTCTGAACCTCGGACAGTCTTTGCCTGGAGACTTCAAAAGCTTCAACAACAGAGAATGAAAGCATAAAAAAACAGACAAGTAAAGAAGCATTTACTTTAAGCTCTGCAAGCCTTCGGACTATAAATACACCGTCGCTTTACACTGTAAAACAACAGGCCCTCAACGGCGTCAGGTTCAGCTGGAACTCTGACAGCAGCACGAAGCCGGGGACCCGACTAAATTTATGCAGGGTTTGGGTACAGCTGTGCACGGCTGCTGGATGAAAAGGAAATATTTATTTGGCTCAGCAGCACACCTTATCCTGGGCCCTGGGGACGGTGTGCACTGGAATGGGCCGCCACAGTAACTGGGGCATGATGGGAGGCGGGCGTCTGGTGGGGGGGAACATCCCAGCAAGGCAGGCCTGGGCGCTCATCAAAGTGCGGTCGTAGTCGGTGCTCCGGACATAAATCTGGAGAAAACATGGTGGAAACATGGAGGAAACGTGGAGTAAACATGGAGGAAACACTGAGGAAACATGGAGGAAAGATGGTGAAAACATGGTGGAAATATGGAGGAAACACGGAGGAAATATGGTGGAAACATGGAGGAAACATGTTGGAAACACGGAGGAAATATGGTGGAAACATGGTGGAAATATGGTGGAAACATGGAGGAAATATGGTGGAAACATGTTGGAAACACGGAGGAAATATGGTGGAAATATGGAGAAAACATGGAAGAAACATGATGGAAACACGGAGGAAACATTATGAGAAAAACGGAAGAAACATGGAGGAAACATGGAGGAAATATGGTGGAAACATGAAGGAAACATAGAGGAAATATGGTGGAAACATGGTGGAAACACGGAGGAAATATGGTGGAAACATGGAGGAAACATGTTGGAAACACGGAGGAAATATGGTGGAAACATGGTGGAAATATGGTGGAAACATGGAGGAAATATGGTGGAAACATGTTGGAAACACGGAGGAAATATGGTGGAAATATGGAGAAAACATGGAAGAAACATGATGGAAACACGGAGGAAACATTATGAGAAAAACGGAAGAAACATGGAGGAAACATGGAGGAAATATGGTGGAAACATGAAGGAAACATAGAGGAAATATGGTGGAAACATGGTGGAAACACGGAGGAAATATGGTGGAAACATGGAGGAAACATGTTGGAAACACGGAGGAAATATGGTGGAAACATGGTGGAAATATGGTGGAAACATGGTGGAAACACGGAGGAAATATGGTGGAAACATGGTGGAAACACGGAGGAAACATGGTGGAAACATGGAGGAAATATGGTGGAAACATGATGGAAACATGGAGGAAACATGATGGAAACATCGTGGAAATATGGTTGAAACATGGTGGAAACACGGAGGAAATATGGAGGAAACATGGAAGAAACATGATGGAAACACGGAAGAAACATGATGGAAACACGGAGGAAACATGTTGGAAACACGGAGGAAATATGGTGGAAACACGGAGGAAATATGGTGGAAACATGGTGGAAATATGGTTGAAACACGGAGGAAACATGATGGAAACTTGGTGGAAACACGGAGGAAATATGGTGGAAACATGGTGGAAATATGGTGGAAACACGGAGGAAATATGGTGTAAACACGGAGGAAATATGGTGGAAACATGGTGGAAATATGGTGGAAACATGGAGGAAATATGGTGGAAACACGGAGGAAACATGGTGGAAACACGGAGGAAATATGAAGGAAACATGGAAGAAACATGATGGAAACACGGAGGAAACATGTTGGAAACACGGAGTAAATATGGTGGAAATATGGTGGAAATATGGTGGAAATATGGTTGAAACATGGTGGAAACACGGAGGAAATATGAAGGAAACATGGAAGAAACATGATGGAAACACGGAGGAAACATGTTGNTGGAGGAAACATGATGGAAACATGGAGGAAACATGATGGAAACATGGAGGAAACATGATGGAAACATGGAGGAAACACGGTGGAAACATGGAGGAAACATGATGGAAACATGATGGAAACATGGAGGGAACACGGCGGAAACATGGAGGAAACATGATGGAAACATGGAGGAAACATGATGAAAACATGGAGGAAACACAGGAAAAAAACTTGGACATTTCTAAACTTCAAAAGTCAAAATTTTTCTAGAAAAAATTCAGAAACTTTTATAGAAATTTGAGAAATTTTCTAGAAAAATTTGTATTTATCTCCAAAAGTTAAAAAAAGTACAACAAAAAAATCTCAGAAATATCAAGATTCAGTTCCTATATATTAGCCATTTTCCATCTACAGATTCCCCAACACGCCATTGTAGGAATTAGACACATTCTTGGGTTTTATATGATTTGGAAAAGAAAAAATGTTTTTTTTATAGCACATTACACCACAACTGCAAGTTTTAAAGACATCAATTTGTTTATATTGTCCAAAAAAAACATGAGTTTCAATGCACAATCTCTGCCCTGCTTTATGTGGGTCAGCTGAGCCACCATCAACCGAAGGGAAGGATTTGAAAAAATGCGGGAAGGAGGAAGGTGGGAGATCCGGCTGGCTGTGATCTCCTCTGACACCAGCCTTTGCTCGTCTCCATCCCTCTGTCACTCTGTGTCAGGCTTTTGTACACAGTAAATCCCTCTGATAAGCTCAGATGCTTCTGTGACACCAAAAATCCTCCTTTTTCCCCCTGTTTTGTGAAATTAAAGCAGACGTGGCAGCACAGGGGGAAAGCTCGGTACAAGCTGAGAGCGACTCGGAGGCAAATTACCAACGACAGGTACCGAGAAGAGTTGGCATTTTCATATTAATTACATGTTACTTTAAACCAGGAGAAGGAGGAAGGGGACAGTTTGGAGACAATAAGAGGGAAGGGAAGCAGAAATCATGCCCTGATGATGACAGTCTGCTGAGCCTGCAGCCCCACTCAACCCTACATGCTGCCAAGTGTATACAGTACAAACTGTGGCGCCCAGGGCTGCCTTACCCCCCCATTCAGCATATAACAAGGCCACGGCAGCGATACGACCACAATGTGTCATCCTCATTAAATTACTGCATGCAGTGCAGCCGCTGCAGATGGCAAAGACACGCAAAACTTGTGGCATGTTGCAGCAGCAGCTGCGGCGGCGTACATGGGGAATCCAGATATGAGAATGTGAGGAATCACACACACCTCTTTGCTGTTGTATTCCTCACTGAGGAAGTTTCCGTAGCGCCGGCGTAGAAACCTGCCCAGCTCAAAGTGCTGCTTCATGCCCAGCTGAGAGGGAAGCAGAGAACATGTGGAAAACATGTGGAGAACATGCATAAAACAGGATTTTATGATAGATCAACATTACATACAGCAAACTTTTTTCTTTTTTTTTTTTTTAAAGTGTTTTGCACTTTTTACTTTTACTTCAGTCATTTTATTATGAAGTATCTCTTCTCTTACTTGAGTAAAATTTCTGGATTTTCTTCCCACTGAATGAAAAACAAACAGACAAACAGAAACCTGCTGTTTTTATAGAAAGAAACTGATTTGCAAAACAATTTCTTTAGCCTGATTTTGTCATTATTGTCATTTAAATTGCCACCTAACTTTATATTTTGGTCTGTCTCATGATGTAAGTTTTAAATATTAATGATTGATAATTTGATCAGTTGCTCAGCACTTGGGTTGACATTTTAACTAAGTACTTTTTTTTCTCTTACTTTACTCATTTTTTTCTATTTTTTACTTTTACTTGGGTAGAAATATGTCAAAGTACAGCTACTCTTATTTGAGTACAATATTTTGTTTACTGCACAAACCTCTGCAAGCAAATTGGACTTAAATAAATGTGTGTTTCTGCAGGATCGTGGAGCGAAACCTCTAAACATGAATGACCTTTGACCCTGAGCCCCTGATTTCTCAAACTGCCGTAATAAATCACTTCATTGGCAAACAGAGTGTGTGATTTAACCTGAATTAAATGCTGCTGATCTAAGAAAACATAAAAACCAACATTTGTCTCCTACATTTATTTGTCAACAATCTAAAAATCGTCTTTCTTCCTCCTTATTGTGTTTTTGTCACAATAAAAACATTGAGTTTGTGACTCAGGGAGTATAAATCCTCCAAGGACATTATTTTATTATATTAGTTTGTTTGAAACAATATAAAGTTATAATCTACAGTCAATTTTCATTAAATCTGTTCCTGTAAATCTGTAATTTGTCGTCATTTAACTTTATATGGTCGGATTTACATTTTAGCAGCTGTGTCACATTGAACTGCTGAACATTAAACAAAGCATTTAAAAATAGAAAAAGACATGAAAACACAATACATATTTCAGAAAGCATGCGAGAACAATAGCCGGTTTGTTAATGTTTAATCGTTTGTCTTTCTGCTTGTGCCGAACTGCTCAGTTGAATTTGATCAACCTGACAGGGAAGTGGAGCATAAAGAGACAAACCTGAGAAACTTTAACAGTAAAATTACATTTTTAAGTGGCGACTCCGATCTTTGTGAACAGAGACAACCGGCTTTGCTTCCCGTCTGTTTAAGAAACGAAATATTTGTTGATTTATTTTTTTTGCTCTTGTGTTTTACTTACTTACGGTTCATCGACCAGCTTTCTCTGTTAAATAGTAGTTTGGTAATCTCAATTTTTACCTTAATTTAAGGTAAATGTTAAAAATCTCATGTTTTGAAAAGCACAAAAAGACATTGCAGTTTCACCAGTTTTCTAAAATGTCTTAAGCTGAAAGGCTTTTCACTCCCAAAAAAAGACAAATCCGTCTGTTTGGTGATGTTTCCTTCTTAAAGGGGCAGATATGCATTTTCCAGGCACTTAGTGCTATTTTACAGCACAACCCAGTCAATATGCTACCTTCAGTTGTTTAAAAAAAATGCTGCATATATCAAACTTAGAAGAAAATTGGCTTTGCAATTCGATGTCTTGAAAATGGCCTCTGTCTCTTTAAGAAGGTTGCCCTCTTTCCAACACTCTGCCTTCAACACAACAATGATTCTCCATTAACTTGTGATACTAGTTTGTTACCTTCAAAGTGTTAAAACATAAGCAAAAACATAAAAACATAGTCTTTTTGTGCAAATAAAAATGCTTTTATGAAATGCATCAAAATCAGAAAAACATAATTAGTCCCTCTATTGAGAGATTCAGATGTATGACAGTCTAATTGATACAAATTAAAATAAACAAATATTGATAAAATCTCAGATAAAATTATTTCTTTATTAGATTTAATGTTGGCTCACTTTTGAATGAAACCTTCTGCTAAAGGTTATCATTCTGTGAGATCCTATTCTGTGGTTTGTTCCAGTTTTACCCTTTATGCTCCTAAAAACTGGAAGTTTTAGCAGAAGGAAACAACATGTACCTCGGTGAGCTGTCCGAAGCCCTGAGCCCAGACTTCCTCCCCATGTGGATCCCTGGGGTATGACTCAATAGGCGATCGATCGCCGTGTCGGAACACCTTAAAAGTCAGAACAGATTATATTGCATGAATTCAGGCGCCGTGCTGCTGCTGCTGCGCTCATCACGCCCTCTAGCTAGAGGAGTAACTCTCTGGGAGACAGAAAGTGGTGATTAGGAGCAGATCAGGCCGGATTTAAGGCGCAGGCATAGTGTTATCAAACTGCACACTGTAAAACATTTAAGGTGGTTTAACTTGAAAATGAAAGTCCACCTGCTGCCTTGAAAATGAAATTTAAGTCAACAAGAAAATAGTTTTGGTTTTAACTCAGAAATTAAAGTTCATGAAGTTGATTTAACAACAAGAGACAAGTTGTCTAAACATTGTTTTTAAGTTAATTAATCTTAAATTGTGAGTTTTAACTTAATGCTGCAATTTAAATCAAATTAAATCACAATATGCAACAAAATCTGTCCTGATTTATCTATTTTACTCACAATATGAAGTTAAAATAATTTATTTTACTGTAGAATAATTTAAATTCTTGTTCCAAATCACATGAACCAAATTTCTGATCTGATGATGAATTTTATTAAACATCTCAATGAATTCAGCTCAGAAACATTTAGTGTGATCAGGACATTATCCTGTCAGCTGCATTAAAATAAACATTTGCCTTAATAACACCAGAGTCACATCAAACACGCTCAAACGCGCCGCTAAGCATTCTGGGAAATAGTTCCCACTCTTATTCTCCTTTCAGTTTTTTAAGTGCTAACCTACAAACTCTGTTTATTCAACTCGTAATAAAAAGTTAACACAACTTACTACTTTAAGTTTATCTTTCACAACTCTCACATTTAGGTTCAAAATCTAAAACTCACCAAATTAGTTTGACTTAACGAGAGGAGATAGTAACTAAATGCGGCTCAAATGTTTTACAGTGTAGACTCTCCTGTGTGAGAAGGGATTTAACCCACAGTTACATTTCACTGGATTATGAAAACATTCGATTCGCTCCTAATCACAGCAAATGCACATTAACTTGTTTTGTTGTTTTTTTTGACTGTCTATAGACCCCAAACAAAAAGAACCTGTAGGATTAACACTGCAAAAACACAAATCTTAAGTATTATTAGTTTTCTTTCAAGTCGAAATATCTTAGTACACTTGATTTAAGACAAAACTAACCTTTCAGCTAGATTAAGAGGCTCGTTTCAAGTAAATAATTCCTTAATTTTTATCAAAAAGTTCTAGTTCCTTTGGCACCGTTACCTAGCAACCCCAGGAGAGCCCAGCCCGTCGCCTAGCAACCCAATTCTAGTTCCACTGGCAGATTACTACACTTATAAAATGGGGAAATTCTCTTGTTTTAAGTAATTTCATCTGGTGCTTTTTCATTAATATAAAGGAACTGTTGGATTAAAACAAGCTCCTTTATCCTTCAGGTCATCTATAGGTTAATTCAGTCTTATTTTAAGTGTAATAAGATATTTGCAACAGAAACAGAACTAAAAATACTTGGTAAGACTTGGTGTTTTTGCATTGAGTACAAATTTGCTCATTTAAGAGCCAAAAAAATAATAATTTCAAAAGTCCCAAACAAATGTAATAATAATGATAAAAAAGCTGCACTGCATACTATGCATAGTAAGTATGAGTTATATATAATAAGGTCATGTATGACCTCACAGGTTCTGGTGTGAATTCATTAAAGAAGCGGATGATTTACAGTGAAACCTTGAACACCGTCCTCCTCTCAGTAGTTTCTGCAGCCGGCCGTCGCGTCACACCCTTCCTGCTTTTGTCTGTTCACCTTCGCGTTCTCGAGAGCATGTCCTACATGGCTTTGCTTTTACTGGGGAAGTGGTGGAGAAGTGGGACGCAGGTATTTTATTTACTGGACATGCTTTTCATGTCCATGCGCTTGTTTCTCAGTTGGTGTCTTACAGTGGGACACAGCCTGACCTCTCATGGAGTTTATTGGCATGCAGCGCCGCTCGCTCGGACCGTTTCTACACACCTGGAGTGTTATCTGTCGTCTCTTGGAAAATAGTTTGCTAATTCTGTTATTAATTTAAACTAAACGTAAAACACGTCCCTCTATACGCTTACAGGAAGTTAAAAACTTATTTTGAATATTCTAAGAGCAACATAATTTTCTGAATTCAAATAAAAAACATTATTTTAAAATCTGCCCACTGCTTGAAAAGGATACATGACTGTTTTTGTGCGTAGTGTCTCCTTAAGTAATTCAACTGTGTGCTGAAGTGTTACATAAAGAGGTTTATGAATAAAGCTGCAGTGTCTGGGAGAGATATGCTTGCCGCTGTCTGAGGCTAGGCTCAAAGTAATCCTTTGTGATAAAAGTGTAAATAAAATAATACTCACTGGGCAGAAAACAGCAGCGTAATCAGCAACAATGCAAATCAAAGCAGGCTGCCAGATTATGTTAAAATCATGGCGTTCAACAAACAAATGCTATCAGTAGCACTATGCAAACATCTTGTGTGAGATGTATTACAGGAGAAAAAAAAAAAAGATGTCATGACTGAGGATTTCAGTGGTTTCACTTACAGCAACAACAAACTTGAGCTGCTGGGACTCGGTCAAGCAGATGCAGCAGAGGAGGAGGAAACATCCCAACGTCGTCCACATCATGTCGACTCGCAAAACGCTGCTTCGTCTGAAAAATCCCCGCCTGAATTTAAGAGGAAAAGTTACAGAATCATAATGGGACTAATCCCCAAAACATGGTTTAAATTCCCATCGGTGTTTACCTTAAGCACACATGTTGCTGTTTTAGTCAAATTCTTGACCAAGCGGTTTCTGTGCATCCCACATCTTCTGCATCAGGACTGCAGACTTTGGTTAAGCTCTTGTTTTGTTGAAGTTAAGCAGAACTTTTATAGTCCTCCTACCTGACCTCACCTTTCTGTCCCTCCTTCACGCTGTAAAACATTTCAGCCACATTTAGTTGTGCCTGCGATCTTCGACTCTTTGAATCAAATACATTTGGCAAGTTTTAGATTTGTTTGTGAAAGATTGTGAGTTGTGTTAACTTTTTATTAAGAGTTGAATAAACTAATTTTTAGGTTAGCACTTAAAAACCTGAAAGGAGAAAAAGAGTGGGAACTATTTCCCAGAATGCTTAGCGACGTGTTTTTGCCTCCTGAGATGGAAGTGCGTTACATTGATGTGACTCTGGTGTTATTAAGGCAAATGTTTATTTTAATGCAGCTGACAGGATAATGTCCTGATCACACTAAATGTTTCTGAGCTGAATTCATTGAGATGTTTAATAAAATTCATCATCAGATCAGAAATTTGGTTCATGTGATTTGGAACAAGAATTTGAATTATTCTACAGTAAAATAAGTTGTTATTTTAACTTGATATTGTGAGTAAAATAATAGAGAAATCAGGGCAGATTTTGTTGCATATTGTGATTTAATTTGATTTAAATTGCAGCATTAAGTTAAAACTCACAATTCAAGATTAATGAACTTAAAAACAATGTTTAGACAACTTGTCTCTTGTTGTTAAATCAACTTCATAAACTTTAACTTCTGAGTTAAAACCAAAACTATTTTCTTGTTGACTTAAATTTCTTTTTCAAGGCAGCAGGTGGACTTTCATTTTCAAGTTAAACCACCTTAAATGTTTTACAGTGTGCGTCCTCTGTGTCCATGATCTAAAACACAACTTTGACAGATTTAAGTCAAGAGTTGGATCTCAGGGAGAGAGAGTATCGTCCCTAAAGGCAAAGTCACATGTTTCAATCTGTGTTTACACCTGTGTGACAAAGAAATGAGCAAAATGCTGATGTATGACCTGACTTCACCAACAGTGTTCTGTGAGTAGAAACAAACATGAAGGCCGGCCACAAACACTCATTAAAGCCGACTGTCATCTGCTGCGGGTTCGCCCAAAATGACAGGGCCGCTGGTGTTTCCCCTTACTTAGCACGCTTTAAGTATGTGTTGGTATCAAAGCGGCTTTGTGGGATATAGAATGGGATTACTGAGTGTGAGCTGTGTTGATGTCATGTTTTAAATGTGTAAGATAGGCAGGACCAAGTCATTTAGAAAATATGGGTCAATAGATGGCTTGTGGACCAACGATAGGAATGATTTTATCTTTAAAAAACTTGAAAATGAAACAAAATATGAGCTAGCTTCTATGATGGTGGATCTTTTGCAGCTTGGCTTTATCATAAATTAATTGTGGAGCTTAACTTAGGAAAAATGAGTTTATATTGGAAGAAAAAACAACCTGAAGTCAGAACATAGTAAGAATATTAGCAGTTACCTGAGATTGCTCAATGCTAACTCAACTTGCTAACGACACAGTTAGCTTGCGTTTTTTCATAGCACAATCATGGAGTTGTAATAATTTTAACAATATTATTGATGTAAAGCTTGTTAAAATATATTCTTTGTGTTTATTTCATTTAGACATTTATTGTTTTAAGCTGCTTTTTGGTAGGTGGTTACCATGTCAACCAGTAACTGACAGCTCCGCCCCCTTTTTCTGTTGCTGTTCTCTAACTGTGTTTTGTGTGTGTTAGCATTAGCTCTGTTTTTTATTTACAAATATTATATGTTTACACATAAATTAGACAAATTTAATAATGTACAGTATTTCATGAGTAATTTTGTTATGTTTTGCAAACATTTTTAACTGTTATCATTATTAATGTCTGATTTAGCTGTGTTTAATTTTAGAAATGTTAGCCACTGCTAACTGCTGCTAACTGCTGCTAACTGCCCATTGGGAGATGTTGCTTTGTAGGGTTATTTTTACTCCTACTCCTTGCAACACTTAAGCATGTCATCATAACAGTACTTCTCATTATGCCGTTTGCAACCGTTCTGCAAAGTAATTCGTATGATAAGCTCATCCGTCCCACCAGGTGTTTGCTAGCTGCTACATAATATAGTATGACTTTACCAAATAATGCAATTTTTTATCCTAATTCTCTCATTTGATTAAATAATATGTCATATTTTCTAATAATTTTATTTACCCAGTTCTTATGGGAACTGCTGGATGGTTCCTTTGGTCTTTTTCTTGGCAGAGATGTTTTCCATTTCTTGCTTGCTAGGCTAGCTTGATTAGCAAAGCAGATTGATGAATTTGACTGGCAGACAATCTGAAAATGTGCCCGGCGCCACTTTGAAAAACAGTATTTTAAGCTGTTACTACTAAACCATGGTGTACTCATCTGTTGGTTTCTTGAACACAACTGTGACTTTACTGCACTTCACTGCCACAACATCTGTGTACAACACCTTTGTGTCTGCTGGAAACAGATTTGCATCATGGATGTGTGCTGTTGTTTTTATTACAGCCCAGAATCTCTTTGTTTCTGAACACCTTGTTGAGTCTTTGTTGCGATGAATTAAAGCAGATCTGGAAACGAAAGTGGGTCCAAACATGTTATAGCCAAGTTGTGTTTCATTTTAATGTGGGTCTTTACTGTACAGCTCTCACTATGTCCATCTGCTTGACTATTTTTCTCTCTGCCGCAGCAGAGCACAGTAATCCCCTCGCTGGCAAGTGCACACACAGAAACGTGGAGGGTGACACTGGTTGGCCTTGCAAAGCCGAACACCGGTACCACTGGGTCAGTGAGTCCACCTGTACCCATCCAGGAGGCGACGTACAGGCTCACACAAACACCAGCCGCAGATCCCCATGTGGTACATGAAGACACACACCCCATATCATAGCAGACACACAAAAGTTAAAAAAAAAAAATCTTCATACACACAAGTTCACTGAAGGGTCACAGAACAAGTGTGTTCCCGTTTCCAGAGAACAAACTCAACTCGAAATCACATCCGTCTTTCTCCTTCCTGTCCCTCAAGCGGCTGTTGTGTTTATGTTTGTTTTTGATCATGGATAAAATAATTGTAGTCGTTTCAAGATGGTTGTCATGGCGACCCAGAGGTTGATGCGTGTTGACGGAGAGACTGCAAAGCGGGAGATAAGATGTGGGCAGAGGTGTGTGTGTGTGCGTGTGTGTTTCAGAGTCGACGTGGGCCCAAAAAGACTGCGGCCCGGGATCAGACGTGAACGGTTCTGAGTGCCGAGGAGGAGAGAGGTAGAGGAGCGGAGGGGGGGGAGGAGGGAGCTGTGGGGGGTGCTATTTTAGTCTGGGTGTTGTCATGGAAACTGCAGCCTCACTACAAATGGAGACATCCAGAAACGCGTGGATTGCCGAACAAATGATGTGCGTAAAGGCTCGGCGTGAAGCTACGCCACGGCCGTGCGACAATGTGCCGTCTCAGTCGAAACCCACACACACACACACACACATAAACAGCCCTCCAAGCATGACAACTGTGGCATCTTCTTCATCGCAGGGACAGAATATCAATGCGAGGGCGCCCTTTATGTGGGGGCAGAGCAAGAAGAAGAAGAAGAAGAAGTGGCGCCCACTGGAAGCTGTCTTCCCTCCCTCCATCTTTTCTCTTCCTCCATCCACCTTCACCTCTGTTTGTCTACCATCCTTCCTCTCTGCTGCTATCTCCCCCTCTCCAGCGCTCTGAAGGACAGAGGTATTCCCACATTTCTCTGCTGCTATAGCAACACTGCAGCAAGAACAGGAAAGAGAGGACGCAGCCAGGCAGGGAGGAGGGGGAGGATGGAGACGTGGTGGAGGTTGTGGTGAGAAGGTGGGGATGGAGGAAGGAGAATGGGGTGGGTTGGAGGGGGATAGAGGCGGCCTAAGATGAGGAGATGTGTGAGCAATGCTAAGGCTAATGGTAGCAGCAGTGTTAGTGAAACCCCCTTCCTCTTTGCACCAGGCAAGGCGCAAACTCACATATCACACATGCTCTTCTCGCAACACTTTCCAGCTAGGAAGAGAACCATTCCCTCTCTGCAGAACATGCAGCTTTACTCATTTCCTGAGCATCATAGGCGAAAGGACAGACGAGACTCCTCCTACTCTGTAGAAATGGGCAGTTTGGAGCTGAATGGCGACCTTCTTATTTTGCAGTGATTCAATCAGCCTAAGCTGCCGCAATGAGTCCAATGGCCCACAGGACGCAGATAAATCAGCGCAGAATGCACATGGAGACCATTGAGGAGACCAGAGCTGTTTCATATTGATGTCATCATCCTCTTCTGTCAGGACCCAACACATTATCTCCTCATATATATATCGTAAGCCATTAGAATAAAGCTGTTTCCCTCAACATCGAAGGACGCAAAGCAGGCCATAAAAGTCGTGTGCTCTGCAAGGAGCCCCCATGTCATCTTTTCTCCGACTTTCTGCACATTTGTTGGGCTTAACAAGCTGTGCAAAAACCAGATTCAGACTGAAGTGAAAGGTTTTATCATCATAAAGCAGACATAGAAGGAGACTTAACACCTTTAGTTTCTATAAGTTTTCTGCTGCCTGTCAATTGGCATTAAGGCCTCTTGGCAGGAATATCAGCTCTTTGTGTCAATATATTCATGCAGGATGGGACCAAAAAGGAAACCAACATGCGAACTCCCTGCACACAGGATGTTTTTCATCTGAAGTGATTTATTCTACTTCATTTTGTTTATTTCATTCTTTTACACATAAACATGTTCACAAACAAAACAGGTCCTGTGGATAAAGCACAAAATTTGAAT
The DNA here is from genome assembly GCA_903067055.1 of Poeciliopsis paucimaculata. Lineage (NCBI taxonomy): Eukaryota > Metazoa > Chordata > Actinopteri > Cyprinodontiformes > Poeciliidae > Poeciliopsis > Poeciliopsis paucimaculata. The sequence continues at coordinate 19,867 of CAEGAD010020378.1, read as the reverse complement.
AAAATTTACACAAAATATAATATTTTGAGCACAACAGTGTATGTTTTTCTGGTGCTTGCTGAAAATTTGTTATTTTAAACTTTGTAGTAGGTGGATGGTGTCTTTAAAATCCTTTGTCCTGGAGCAGAACTCAATACATTATAATAGTTTAAAACAATTAAAGGAATACTAAGATAATGTATTATGACAATTAAGTATAAGTATTAAAATAAATAATTATAAAAGTATCAATAAATTGAATTAAAAATCCTTTTTGTATATTTTCCAACTCAATTGAAATTTGTCCCAAGTTTTTGTCAACACCGTCAGACATAAAAATCAGGCATTATTTGGGGCATCAGAACCCCTGAGGACCCCAGGACCTCTTCCTTTCTCTTCCTTTGCTTAGCCCTGGTTAGCTTATGTTATTCTTTAGTTTTTTCTTCTGTTTTATTCCTAAGTTGTTCGTCACAACCATGATGTGTCAACCCCGTCACTGACAATTTACAAAACATCGATGACATTTTGTGAACTAAATGCTTAAGTTTAGTAAACTGTTTTTAATATTTAAGTAATATTAATAATAAATTTAACATTTATTTTTCTCAGATGGTGATGACAAAGTTCTGGGTCAGGTCAGAACCACTGACAAATTTACAGATTTACAAAATTACAAATTTAATTTTCAAAAAAATGTTGCAACTGGGATCCTGCACCTTAGCTTCTTTACATTTCCAAAACATTATTTGTCATAATTGCATACATAAACTTGAGGAATAATTTTAAAAACATTTGGGAAAATTTAAACCCATTTTGTCCCTCTTCTCAAGAATCACTGAAATAAGTAGTGTGAGGAAAAAAAGTCAACCCATAGTTTTATTTGTGTTTCTGTTCTGTGATCCCTTCTTTGTTCCATCTGAGTTTATATATTCTCTTTGTTTATCGTTTATGTCGGTTTCAAAATTTTCCCTTCAGTTTTCCCTGTTTGTTTCCCTCAGCCTGACACTCTGCTCCCTTCCTCTGCTGCACCAACTCACCGGTGATTAGCTCTTCTGCTTTGTATGGTTTCGTTTGAGTCCTACTCAAACTGAATGGGACATTTTGGAAAGGTTCTGACCACTGCTTTTGGTCAGCAGTGGTTCTGACCTTCGGATTCCTGTAGGAGGCCATTTTTGCACAGTCTCCTTCTTATTGCTGAATCATAAAAACTGACCTGAGGCAAGGGAGGTCTGTAGCATTAAATGTTGCTCTTTGTCCTTTTATGAGCCACTGGTTGAGTTCTGGATGTCCTCCTGGAGACATTTTGGTGCTTTATTCTTCATTTGTGGATAATAACTTTATTCAGTGCCATACCAAAGCCTTGGAAATGGTTTCCAGCCTGATGTCAGAGTCTTCGTTTGAATATCTTTATTTTGGGTTATGACGGTTTTTGAGATCTTTCAGCCTACTTCGTGATGTCAGGTTCTGCTTAAGTGATTTCTGGCAGTAATCTCCTTGTGACTTGTAAAACAAAATGTGGGTAATCAGTGAATTTTTGATTTAAGAAAGAGGAAAATCACTTTTTAGCAAACTGATTTGCTAAAAAGTGTTGTTTTTTTCCCTTAATAAAACATAATTAGAAAACAATGTTTTCTCAGGACTAAAAAAAAGGTTTTGATGATCTGAAACGTTAAAGTATGACAGATAAGTTAACACTTTTCACTGTATTCCACTACATCATGCTTTGACTGTTGACCTTTTTGCGTGTGACGTCATTCTCTTCAAAACCCCGCCCACTTCGCCATGACGGACCAAAACAACCAATGCTAGTCCAAAGACAGGCATCTGTAACCTAGTATCACTTCTGTTTAGTTGATTTAACTTTAAAACTGGCCATAGGATGCTGCGCGGTCGGCTGCACAAACAGACAAGGATGAAAACCAAACTTGTCATTTTATTTTATAACTTTTGATGAGGAAAGATGCGACAACAGTGGGTGTCAGCTGTGAATAATAACGGCTGGCAGCGCTCGGTGTAATCCCGGAACACTTTTCACAAGGTAAGAAGATTAACGTCCGTTTACTTTATGAGCATGTAAGGCTAGAACGATATCAGATATCGCGTTATGGAGAAGGCACTGTCCGACCGTTGGTAACCATGGAGACAGTGCCGCACTGTCACGTAGCCTAGCGTGTATGCTAAAAACTAGTTAGCATCTCCTCTTTTGTAAGTTTTCATGTTGCTCCGGTGTGAAGGGAAACTCTGTTTATGACGTAGTGATATAAATTATGTGGTGTGAATTCAGGTAAAGTCAGTAATTTGATCAACACGTCAGGAGGGAGGAGGTTCGGGTCGGTTTCTAAGCTAGCTGTTTACAACTTTTGTAAAAACCGCCTCTATGAGCCGCAACCAGGTGTGCTACGTTCACAGACAAATTAGTATGTCTGTAACAACTAGAAGCCATGAATAAACTGACAAAAACAACTGAGGAAGACAATTTCAGACCCTCTGTTCCTCACTTCCTACATCCATCATGGCGCCTCGAATGATTTAGTGACGTAGTTGCAAAGGGTCAGTAGTAACATGGACTCTATCTAACTTTTTCTGGTTTCATTATCTTCTTGTAAACTTTGCATTGACTCATAACTAAAGCAGCTCATGTATAAAAAAAACAATTTCTTCAGACCTGTTTAGCAGGAATATGTTTTCTTCTGCTGACACAAATCATAAAAGCTGCATAATCTAGTCACTATTTTAATACTGAAGACATTCACAGGCCAATTTGTTTACTTTTGTGCACATCCAGCATGCATTTCTCTGTTTGGAGCGAGTCGTCAAGCTGAACTGCTGCTTCATATTTCGCCCCTGTAACGAATCGTGCCAGAGCTGAAACTATGATTGCCACTGAGGCATCGAGAAGATAAGTGGGGTAAAAGTCTCTGCATAATTCATGGCGCCATTAAAAGCAAAAAGTGCCACAACATTTACCAGGCAAAAGTAAAAACATTACCTCCCATCTGCTGTTATAGTAAATCGATACTCAAGTAAGTGTAATAATCTAATCAAAACATGAGCGCAGAGCCTGAAGAGTGCGGCGTGTGTAGGTGGGGATGCACTGGGGAACAATTTGCTACATACCTCCTTCCAGTAAATACATGCTGTCTGTTTATGTTGGCTGGAAAGGAAATATTAATAGGAAACTAATTACCTTAAATAACTTCCTCTACTTTAGGCGAAACACTTTCTCTCTATATCTGAGAGCCGCAGTTATAAAACTAACTCCTCCCACTAATTGTTATTTTCATTGGCCGGTTTTCATTTGGAGTCTACATCAGATGAGGTGTTTTAGCCTTAATAAATAAATTTTAAAAACCCTCCTTTTTAACAGGTTTTCAAACTTTCACATAGTAACTTTAGACTAGGGATGTCCAAAATGTGGCAGGGGGCAATTTGTGGCCCTCAGGTTACGTTGTGCGGACCCCAACTGCAATTCGAAAATGGTACAAATTTGGTCAATTGATGCAGATGGACACTTTTAATTTGTAATTTTATTGGAAAATGTAAAGTACAACATAAAGTGTTTATCTTTTCATAGCCAAGTTTCAGCAAAAGGTAAAACTGTGTTTATACTGAGACTTTAACTTTTATTCAACTTAATAAACATGACTAAATCTAAAAAATGTTTTGAAAAAAAGCAACCTAAATCCTGATCTTATTACTGGAAATAAATTTCTTTAAAACAGCAAACGTGCAAAATCTACGATGGCATTTTAGGGTCACGGTAGATAAAAGAAAAATGTAATTATTAGTAAATTTCCACAAAAAAAACTGAGAAATTTTGAGAGTAATGTTTGATATTTTTACAAAAAATGTGAAAGTTTTGGAGTTTCCAAAGTCAAACATTTTAAAAAAAAATTTTTCTAGCAATTTTCTCGAATTAATCTGACATGAGCTTTTTGGCAGATAATAAATTTATCTACTTTATTTTCTTGATTTTAGTTATTTTTTTACTTTTAGAAATTGTGGAGTAGTCTTTTTCTTTTTTTTATATATATATATATATATATAAAAAGTATTTAGTACTACTTTAGACCAACATTTAGCGTTCTACTTTTGATATCGGAGCAAGACGTAGAGAAACTCCTGGTAATTTACAAATGTAGAACAAACTTAGAAAGTACCATCTACTTAAAAACCCAGAACAAGAATCAACATCTGGAGTCAACATTTAGTTTTATCAGAACAAGAATCCATAGAAACACCTACTAGTTTGTAAATTATGGACTACTTCTTATTAAATATGGGGAACCCATATGTAGTTTTGTACTTTTACCTTTTTGTCTTTCTTTTGATTTTGTGGTTCTGTTTGTATTTCATTTAATTCATGTAAAGCACTTTGAACTGAAAGTGTACTATATAAATAAATTACCTTACCTAGCTGTAATCTATCAGAGGGGCTATGTTTAAATGAGCAGATATTTTTTGTAAAAATGAAAAGCATCCTATTTTCAGTCAACTAAACATTTATGCTCTGGTTTGTGTTTTTCTCACATAAGTTCCCAAAAAATTACCCTAAAATTTGAAGTTGTGATGGTATAAAATGTTTAAAAGTTAAAGGCATAGTTTTCGGAAGGAAAACGCTTCATTTTTTATGAAAAAAACAGAGACAAGAATAATGGATATCAATAATTCACCAACATAGTAAGATACTATCTGTCTTCCAGAAATAAAACCCAGCTGGATCGCTGTTGTGTTTGCCGTAAACTCTCCATGCCAGTGAGTGTTTCTGTGGGAGTTCAGCTTTCATTTCGTCTCTCATCATATCAGAGATGCCAAGGCATCTTTACTTTGTTTCCTTCCAGGACTGCAGACTGCAGCAGCATTAAACGCCCCATTCTCTTGTTGGTATCAAAGGAAAAAAGAAAAAAAACCAACAGAAAAAGGCTTTTGCACTCTTCCCGGTTCCTCGACGTGGCCCCCAGATTGTGACACCTCTGCTTCACAGCAGAGTTTATGTTGTGTCAAGTTCCCCACAGACTCTGCAGACTGTCTTGGGCCAGAGGAGCCGGGGGAATCCCTGGAGAAACACACATCTGGGAGGTTTATTGAAACTGAAGGCAAAGACAGCGCCGGGAAGAGGAGACGATTGTTCAGGCGCGGCGAAACTGTGGAGAGCGACTGCACCGGCGCCGAGCGAAGGGAGAGGCGCATCTTCTGGGAGGATGGTGCAGTCGACAAACAGATCAAACTCTCCTCCTCGGTTCTACCAAACAGAAGGGGCTGATACTCCTTGGGGGGATTTGTGTTATTAAATCCACCTCCAATGGATTTTAGGTTTGTCCTGCTGCAGGGGATAAAACTGAATTTTTAAAAATTTCATCGTTGCTCGTTTGAAATGACACAAAAACATAAAACGTGTTTGCCTTTAGCGCTTCGGTCTTAGTGCATATTAATGATCTCAGTTGTGCTGCAGAAACACTGTTGGGTCACATGAATCAACAGCCTGCTTAAATACAGGAATGTATGGACTGAGTTAGGTCTGTAAAGTTATTTGCAGTATAAGTCTCTTGTGCAAATTTTGTAGAAAGGAGAGCAGGACCTTCTTCCTGAAAGACAACTGCGCCTCTGTGCAAAAAACAAAAACAAAAGGATATTTTTGCTTGATTTTACCTTTGTGCTTTATAAAACTAAATTAAGGTTGTTTTGGCACCTGATAATCTGATAGATTTGGTTCAATTGGGAACAAAATTGCAGTATTTGCTAGATTTTCAGTTGCTGTGTTGTGCTGCTCTGTGTCAATATACTCAAACCATTTGAGTAGCATGTTCCCCTCCTCACCTGTGGGGGCGCTACACCAGGAACCAATGAAAAAAACAACGCAAAAGCCTCTAAAGAGGACACTGAGCACAACTTTCCTCTTAGTGAAATAGTGTCAGATTTTAGTGGTTGTAGAATTTCTTTTTTGTGTTTGGTTAGAAACTATGAGCTATTTCTTCCGCTAGCCCTGGAGTGGTGTGTTTGTTTTTACCCAGAATGCCCTGCGCTGTAGTCCACTTCCTGCTTTTGGAGCGTTCTCCGGTCCGCTTTGTGTTCACATATGCATCGCATCCTCATCAACATTCACTTTCACCGAACCGAGATGGAGGTTTGTACAGACCAGAGTTTGATTATTTTAATCCGCATCAGAGCTTATGTGATTACGCAATCACACCTCAAATGAACTTTGACCTCCTAAACAAACAAAGCGAAGTTAGATTACGGCAGATCAAACAGTTCTGGTGTGAATGAACCTTCACAAATTACTACATTTTCTCCCGTTTCATGTTAATTTCAATCTGAGGTTGATTATTTTTAACACTACAGCCTCCCGGTTCGTACCACCCTGGGTGTAGAACCAAATCACATCAAAAATTGCAAAACCTCTCTTTAAAAGTTTTCACTATTTTCTTCACTTTTTCAACCATGTTTTTTCTCTAGTATCTTAAGAAAATCAAAAACTTACTGAAGCTCTCTCAACTTTTCCAGCTTCATGCCGGCCTCTGAACACCGAGACGTCTCTGGTAGTTCTCCAGAGACCAGAGTACAAGCCAAGGACAATTACATTCAAGAAAATGACTTCACAGCGTCCCCTCAGATATTTCAAAGTCAATCTACCAGCTGTAGGGCCCAAACGTTTTATCTAAACATATTAAATTTATGGTTATGGTCCACAGCTGATGCAATGGTTATGACACAAATCCCTTGAAGTTGTTTTGTAATGCGGCCTCCAAAGTGGACATCTGTGAAAGTCTGCGCAGATTCGCCTCACCTCGGGGGCTTCCAAATACGTTATAATACGAAGCAGGACAAAAACATGCGAGGCAAAGCACTCCAGCTCCATTATGTCGGCCTTTTCAGAGGAAAAGAGCAGAAATGGGAGGCTGGAGAAACGTTTCCGTCCGTCTTCCAGAGGAAATATCTGCCTGTGTGTCTAACTGCCTTGCACATCACCTATTTGGCACATTCACAACATTAATAAAAATAGCAGTGCAGGTTACTGTGCAATTATGCTAATGTAACATGACAGACCATTTGATCCATTAAAGCAGCTGCCACGCTGTAGTGATTATGGGATGTATTAATGTTTTGCTGGTTTTGTTAAAACAATATGAGCTTTTTTTTTTTCTCAGACCCCTTTTAATGAGTAACTCAGATAATCTGTCTCCCGTTATCTAAGATTAGAGTGATGATTATCATCCCAACCACAACAAAACAATTCATTTTTATAGATTTATGCTAAACAAAAAGCAGCTAAATGTAGGTATTTATAGCAAGAAAATCTTAAAGAAATGACTCCCTCCAGCCCTGTTACAATAAGCAGTAAATTTCTTCTGCCGCCGAAATGTAATATAGTGAGAAAAATTAAATAAAACTCATTTTTCACAATAAAACTTGCAGCAGTAACTTATATGAAACGTCATTCGTCACGTTGACCTTGTTAGCTTGTTTTTTTTTGTTTAGTTTTTCTGCAGGACGAAATCACAACAATGAATTAAAGTGGCATATGTTTCTAATTGCTGAATAACTTCTTATGGCTGGCGGAAAATTGAGGCAAGCGGTGAAATAATTAGCCTGTCATTCACTGAGGTGCGAGGACAACACGTCTAAATTTTGACAGACCTGGAGACGTTGCAGTCGTCCACCGCGTGTTTTCACCTGCATGAGTCTCTGATGTAAAAAAAACAAACATTTTATGTTAAGTTATAACAACCCAAACTGACGTTGCTACTAGAAACAAGCAACAGCTGGATGCTTTAAAGCAATTAAATCCTCCAGTTGGTTAGAAGAAAGCACTGTTCTATTTTTCTTTCTTCAAAAACAATTCAAAGCAGATGTTTGTTTTTTTAGAGATTTTATGAAACAAAGCAGCTTACCTTCACAGGAATTAAAGGCCAGTCCATTTTCTTTTCTTGCAGAAAACAATTTTAATACATTTTTCCTCACCAGACCAATAAATATCTGAACTAAATCATCTAGTTTAAGTGACTGTTGAAGCCTCAATACCTCACCTATAACCAGAGCTGCTCAAAATGCAGAAATTAGTTTTCATCCCTGGTAAAGATCTGTAAAAAGCCTCAAAATAAATTCCTGTTTCATTGCTGTAGCATCGCCTCCGTCTTCAACTAGATAAAGAGGCTTGTTTCAAGTAAATAATTTCTTAGTTTTTATCAAAAAGTTCTACTTCTTTTGACGCCGTTACCTAGCAACCCCAGCCAAGCCAAGCTGCTACCTAGCAACCCAGTTCTAGCCCCACTGGCAGATTATTTCACTTAAACCAAGACATTTTTCCCAGTTAATTTATCTGCCAATGGAACAAATAGTTTTTCCATCAACATTAAGGAATTATTTACTTAAAACAAGTGCCTGTATCTTGCTGAAAAGTTTCTTTTTAGTTTGTCTCTAAGATATCTGCACTAGAAACTAGACCAAATATACATGGTAAGATTTTGTGTTTTTGCAGTGAAGTCCAATTTAAAAGGATGGTTTCCTCGAATAGTCTGATGTAAAAGTTTAACTTGGACCACACTATGATCCACCTGGAAACTCAATTTCTCATTTAAAAAATAATAAAGATACACAAAAATAAATGCAAAAAAATCCACATTTGAATTGCTTTGGGGTTTCACTTGCATTTGTTTTGATTCCGTGAAAACCAGCTGACGCAGATGGATTTAGGTTTCCAGTCGTTGAGCCAGGTTTTTTAATTTTTTGATGTGAAAAGGCCCCAGTTCTCATCTGACCACACGGTTCCAGTTAAAGTCCCAGCAGAGGGAATCAAATTTCACATGCTCACATCAGTGATGGTTGGTTTACTAAACCTCTGTGTTGTATCTCTAAACCTGCAAGACTGAAAATCGTGGAACACAAATTAGAAATCAACAAAGTTAAAATGACAAATTCTAAAATGACTTCAGTTGTATTTATTTTAACATGATTGCCAGGGGTGCCACTGGTGATTTTCATACCAATAGTTGTATTTTTCTCAGTTTTTCATGGTTGGTACTGCACTGAAAATGTGATTTACTTTAAGGCTTTTGGACGTCTTTACCAGAGGAAACTAGGAATATGTTCATGCCTGATTATTATTATTTGGTTCTTGATTAAGAGTCACATGTTAGCTAGAATCCTGGATTCAAGCAGTCTGTGTTCTTCCAAACTTAAGAATATTGATAACTGTTATTTTCACAGGTGATAACAGCTCATCTCAGGCTGTAATACTAAAATGTTTATCTGAAACATTCAGATAAAAATACGCCTGAGAAACGAAACCCTGGTTTTTACATTCTCTTCGTTTCTCGTTTGGTCAACTCTCCGATCTGTTGATCCGATCACATAATTACAGGTGCATATGAGTAAATTAGAATGTTGCAGAAAAGTTCATTTATTTCAATTCAAAAATGAAACTTTTATATTGAATAATTACACTCAGTGGGATATACTGTAAGCATTTGACTGTTGCTTTTCATGGTTACGGCCTCCAGGTAATGAAAACCAAAAATTCTGTTTCTTATTTAAAAAATGGATGCAAGACCGATAAGAACTGGACTTTAAACGCAGTGTCAACACTTGGTCTGGGCTCCTTTTGCATGAATTACAGCATCAATGTAGCGTGACATGGAGGTGGCTCTGAAAAGATGTTCATGATTATTAGCAGGACTAATAAAGGCTGTCCTGTTGTTTGAACATCATTTTCTTCTGGACTTCTTCCTTCCACTCAACTTTCCATTAATAAATTATTGGTGTATTGGACTTTTCCCTATGGATCTTTGCGCTACAACATGTTCATAACAACATGTTTAGGTTTTAAACTCCTCCTTTGCTGTTTTCATTATCCATTTATATTTTCAAATAGCTAAATTTGCTGATTTCATTAGCTGTAAGTCATAATTACAAAAATGCTTGACATATATCTCTCTGTGTGTAATGAATCTATGTATGGACTTCACTTTTTGAGCTTTCCTTCTAAAAATATGCCATTGTTGTTGATATTCAGATTTTTTTTTTTTTTTGCACCTGTAAACGCCAAAGATTTCGAAATTTATCAAAAGCGATCAGTTATTTCACAGAAGCAGATGGGAATTCACAGATCTTTAAAGATATTTTAGAGCAAAGAGTACACTGGCATTGAAGATGTTCCTTTCAAAACCTCTATTGCAGAAATCCATCACTTATATAAGACATACAAATGTCCCATTTTAGCATCATCATCATTATTACTATGACCTCTTATGTCCTGTTACAGTTAGTAAAGTTTTTTTTTCCAGATAACATAAAAAACTGAAAGCTTATGCTTTTGAAAGTACATTGTTAGCTAAAAACACTATTTCCAAGGGAGGGGTGCAAAAAAAGCCACAAATGTGTCGACGGAGCTCTGGACTGAATGGTCACCAGTTCAATTTGAGCTCAATTGCAACAAACATTTAGTTCCTGTTTAACAACGTAAGCATATATTTTATTGACGTCTTCAATCTTTCTTTCATTCATAATCACCAGAACAGTAACCTGACAAAAAAAACAAAAAAACAACAAATGATCATGGGAGAAGCAAGCTGACTAATTTCAGACTAAACCGCCTTCATAGAAATGTTTATTTTCCAGAACCAGTAGCGTCTGTGACCCATGTATGGGAGAATGACTAAAAGCCTGTCTGAACAGCGTTACAAAACAGATGGCCCCTATCATTACCAGGGTGACTAATGGCTAAACCACAAACCATACATTCAATCCAGGTTTAGCACAAGAGGGACTCCATAACGTCTCGCTTCTTACTCGTGTGGTTGCCATATTGACCCGCCACAACCCAATATATGATTGATTTATTTCACACGTAATGACACATGGCTAGACAACTGTACACATTATATCAAACTAACAAAAATAAAGTAATACAGAGTTGAAATGCAAGAAGCGTAAATGGGATTTAACATATGAAAGTTACACTGTAAAAATGTGGATCTTACAATTGTCATACAACCAGACATTATTTATTAATATACTGTACATTTTTCACTCACTCCAATCATCCTAATATGGATGCGTAATCCCTTTTCTTAAATGCTGCTGAAGATGTCTAATCATCATGATGGCAGCATTTTGCTGCGTGAGAACAAAAGTCGTATCAAATTCCAGCCTAAAAGCAATCATCCGGCTACTGATCGGATTCAAATAACACAATGTCAATACTTTATATTTATCCATACAGGATTATTTTATCATATTGGTGAAACAGCATTTTTACCATCATTCGGCGCTGGCATTTGAGTGTCAGAATTTACCAGTTCAAATACCACATAGCTGGCTTTTACAAAATACATAATACACTCTCAAAACACAAAAAACTTTGTAATGATTATTATTACTGAAACAACAGATGAAAATTTGTCAAACGGAGATCTGCGTTTGCCGTTCTTCAACCTAAATGGTCACGAAAGCCAATTGAAAGATTCACAATGAGTGTTGCAATTGAGCCCTTATGTTTCTGAGAAGTAGCCAAATTTAAAACATAACAAACGTCCACCTGTCACCGCCCCTGATTATTCACAAAGAAGAAACAAACTATACCAGCTTATACATCCGTCCCAAAATATGTCTGCATTGGAGTCTGCAATGATACATATTTAGATGAAAATATATTTATATTATTTGTGGATTTTTCACAGTAGTTTGTACTGCACTGTACCTTTATGTCCATCTATTATGCCTACATAATTTTCACCTTGAGGGAGTCTGTTGAGTCACTTGAGAGAGTGTGTCTCATGTATTTTTTTTTTTTTTTGTGGAAGAAAAATGTCTCTTGTATTTTACTCTGAAACATCTCCATTCTGCAGTGTGGTAAGTGCTGTGCGTATCTTTCATCTCTGCTGGCCAACAACAATTGGGGAACTGAATTACTCTGACAGACTAGTTTGTCTCTTTTTTCCTACAAGAATACAGCTTGTAGAAACTGCAAAAAACATTTGCTTTGGCACAGATTTACATTGTAGCAATGGTCACTCCTTGATCTCCATGGCCATGGTTGCTTCTACAAACACAGTTGGGCCATTGTGGTAATCCTTGGCTCATTACACCGTCACGGATAAGTCTATGTGTTTGTGTATTGCCGTGTCAGTCTATCCTCTCTCCTGGTGTAAAGTCAATGCGCTCTAGTGTCTTATCATTCCACACGTTAACCCAACATCAATTCCCTCTCTGTCTTTGAGTCCTGCCCGCTCTCCCTCTCTTCACTCGCTTTTGTTTTTAGATCTGGGTCTCTTGGACGTTTTCCTTGGAGCTCCCCTTGAAGAGCAGCGGCTCCATTTGGGGGTTCTGGTTTTGGCCCATGAAACCTTTGATCGATCCGTGTAAGCCCATAGTTGGCATGGGGAGAGACATTGGCAGCGGTGGGGACATGGAGCTGGTGTTGGTGCCATTGCCTGATGCAGAGAGCAAATTTGATGTAGAGATTGGTACTGATGTGCAGGAGATAAGGTTGTCCTGGCCATGCTGGTTCTTGCTGTTGAGGATTCCACCTGGTCCCATCCCCTCAGTGATATTGAGACCCATCACATTGTTGTTGAAATGATGTGTTTTGTAGTAATGGTTTAGGGTGTCCGAGCGACCGATGTTGGGAAGGTTGACTATTTCCGGGTGATGTATTCTCAAGGTTCCTTCCGTACCAGTCCCAGAATTTATCGTCGAACCACCAGAGATCCCACTTCCAGCCCCAGCTCCAATTTCATCTTCAACGTTGACAATCTCAATTGCTCTGGCAGGGCCGTGGTGTTTGTGTAGTTGGTGTTGCTTACGGAGTTTGTAGAAGACCACCAGCATCACAGCTGCCATAAAAGTAATGGCGACGAAGCAACCAATGATGATCTTAGTTGTTTTCATTACATCATCCAGGCCTGGAATGTTAGTTACATCCATTAGAGACACAGTCACTGAATTTTCAGTAGTTCTGGGTGACAGTGGCGACAGAGTAGACAGAGATGATGATATAGTGCTGCTAGACAGACCGTCTACCCCTCCATGACCAGGAGGCTTGGGGGAACCAACAAAGGTCTCATTCACATACTGTCTTGCTGAATTCTCATTATCTTGTGTCTCCACTGACTCAATTGTGACAGTGGTGAAATAGCTGTAGCTGTTATTAGGATCAGAAGCAGAGACGTTGAGCACAGCGGTTGCAGTGGTATTCCCAGCAGAGTTGGTTACCATGCAGGTATACTGCCCGGTGTCCTGCACGGTCACATTCGTGAAGTTCAGTGTTCCGTCATGAAGCACTGAGATCCTAACTCGGTATGATCCATGTGTCATCAGCGTGCCGTTTGGGGTGAACCAGTTCACAGAGGTCATAGAGGTTCCGGTACGGCATTTCAGCTCTGCAGCCATGCCTTCGGTGACATTCAGATCAGTGGGCGGCTCCACAATCACTGGAGCATAGCAAACAAAGTGGGTCTGATCCAGTTCCCCGATGTACTTCCCTTTCAGGCCTGGCGGGGCATGGCAACGAGCACAACACGTGGTGTTGCTGGGAACTGTCTCTTTAAGCCACCAGCTGAGCCACAGGACATCACAGTTGCAAACCCAAGGATTGTGGTTGAGGTGTACCCTTTCCAACTGGTGCAATGGGGTAAACAGATCATGGGGCAGAGAATGCAGAGAATTGTGCGAAAGATTGAGCTCCTCCAAGTTCTTGAGGTCGTCAAAAGCATTGCGTTCAATGATAGTCACTCTAGAGTGCATCAGCCAAAGCTTTCGAAGTGACACCAGTCCCTGAAATGATCCAGGACGGACAATCCCCAGCTGATTCCCTGATAACTCCAACTCCTCAAGTCGTACAAGCGGAGTAAGGTTAGGGATGTCCTTCAAGCCGCACATGCCAAGATTCAAAAAACGCAGATTTACCAGACCTTCGAAGGCAGCCTCTGAGATGAAACCCAACTTCCTGAGTTCCCCCAGATCCAGACGTCTTAATGAGGGAACGCGGTTAAAAGCAAAGGCTGGCAGTGTCTCAATGGGGTTGTTTCGTAGCCATAGTTCTCTTAGTTTGCTGAGGTACTCAAAAGCTTGAGTTGGTACCACTGTAAGACGGTTGTCAAAAAGCTCCAACGTGTTGAGGTTGGGGAGGCCATTGAAAGCTCCCACCTCAATCTGCCGGATGTGGTTCTTGGAGAGCTGGAGAATTTCTAGATGCCGCAGATGCTTGAATGTGTCAGACTTGATCACCTTGTGTAAACAAAGAAGACAAAAAGGGACACACGGTGGCAACATCAGAATTATTGAAATCAAAACCAGTCATTTGATTCTTTGACTTTTGAAGGTCAAACCATGTTTACCTGAATTGAGTTCTCTTGTAGATTGAGGTATCTTGTGTTTTCTGAAATGCTGTCTGGGATTTGATCCAAACTCTTCCTTGTACAGATGACCCGGCTCGCCTGGTTGGAGCAAGTGCAGGGGTTGGGGCATGGCGGTGCCGCCTCTGTCAGCTGGGGTCCATGGTGGTGAAACCACAACAGGAGCTGGACCAACCAGAGGAGGGGGGAAGGGATGCAGGGGCTGGTCACCATGACAAGACGCATGGCAACTGAGTCATGACCCACCCCTTGCTCTGGAATAATTATTAGTCACCTCCAAAAGGGTAAGTTAAGTGCTTCTCTCGACATTCATGGTTTTATCTGATTTTTTTCTGTGTTGAAGAGCCAAAAGCTTTAAATGTTGCAGTAACGATTGGTAAGTAAAGCTACCTACTTAACTTTGCTCATACTTTCTTGGGAATCAGACTTGATTTTTTGATATTTCACAGAAAAAAGTCCTGCACTTCTGCTCCCATAACATTCACCAAAGTAGCTATCAAGTTAGGAGGGAAAGGTCCTTGAGAACGAGCTGTCACTGCGGAGACTGTTGCTTCTTACTGTGGGAAGAAAGAGAAACAGAAAGAAAAGAGAGACAGTAAGTGCTCAGAACATCAGTCTAGGTGCAAAAATTTAAAAAGCCAGGCTTAAATCAATATATTATATTTGGTGCCACAAACTGGGCTAGTGATTTGGAGCCATTTTCTTCACATGTTGAATCATCAGAGTCATGGTTTGTATTTGAACAAATCAACAAAGCCATAAGAGAATTTCAGGGGTTTTATTCAGGCATTGATTAGGCAGAGCTGACATTTTGGTTTTGTTCGGTTATATTCCATTTTCATCCGATGACCTGTTGCTGTTTTTTTAATTGAATGTTTGAACAACTAAATAGTATGTAAGGTCATGTTGAAATGTTACAACTAATTTGATTTGTTAGAACAGGCATGCCCAAATCCAGTACTGTTTTGCAACTTTTACATGCATCCAACACTCCAGGCGTTTTGTTGCCAGGACTAAATAATTGGGATTTCAACCATTTAATTTTGGTTTTGGACATCTAAAAGTTGCAGGATTGTAGCTCTCCAGGACTGGACTTGAACACCTTTGTTTTTAAAAAAAATAAAAAAATGAACACCAATTTTTAATAAAATAAAACTCGTATTTTTTCATTTCAAACACTTAATCCTGGCTTTCAAGAAGAGGCAATGTGAAGGACAAAAAAAAAAAAGAATATTATTAAGAAAGCATGGCCTTTAAGCTCATAAAATTCACCCATAAAAATAGTGTGCCTGAAAGGGGTAGCTGTAAATTCATAGGGGGGCCGTTCCCACCTCCAGTTCCCCCTTTCTGGTGCCACTGCACACAGTCATCAATCACTGGGCCTGAATAGAGCAGTAGGAACAAGAAAGTGCAATGTCGCAGCTTCATTAATTACACTGTAGGGTAATGACTGATACCTGACAAGCTGCTTTAATGCAAATGTTGAATATAAGATGCTATGCCAAAGATTTTCCAACAAAAATTGTAAAACTATTAAAAAACATCATTTTTTTTGTACTTAAAAAGGGAGGGTTTACAAATCTACTGTGTCATTGCCATTTGTGGTTAAAAGGGTGACGAAAACATTTTCAAACAGAAATGGATCAGCAGACTCTCTAAATTTAGAAATCCCTGGGCTGTTTGCGCCGTAATGATTCGATAGATAGAGTGCTCGTTGTTTACTCAGACACCTCATGCTTGACACTGTGACTTTAATGGTCACATGGCTGCAACGTCCGTGGAATAAAGTCAACAAGAAGGTGCTTGTATTCAAGAGCTGCTGGTTTTCATCATCCTTGTTCCGTCTGAAAGAAGCGTGTTTGTGCCGCTGCTTCTAATTCCCTTAATAAACTGGGGCTCTTTCGTCAGCATCCATACATAGCCAGTTCTCAGCATCTGCTTTCCTGTGTAGCAGCGATGCATTCACTCCCAGGAACACGGTTGCTGTGGCAACCTGCTCACTCACCATCTTGTGTTTTTTACTGTCCAGTCGCCCTATTCAACGTTACTGCGTTTAGCCGAGCTTGATGAGGCTTTGCAAAACAGACCAGCAGCACCTATTCGGTCCAAATCACCACATGTCTGCCTCAGTCCTGATCTGTTATCATGGAAGACCGAAAAATGAGACTTCTGGTCAGATGGTGCCGATACAGACGAGAAGTGGCTCTAAATCTGATCAGTCTGAACCTTGGCCTTCAGTAAGAGCAGAGGAAGCAGATCTGGCATCTCTATGAGGTCTGAGGTTGAAGTCAAGATGAGTCATTATTGAAATTATAGTCCTCAGAAGTGATAAAGCAGCGTTTATAAAAGCTCATATAGAAAAGCGCGATAAAAAAAAAGGCCTTTTCAGACGCTGAGCACATCCCACATCCTCTCTTTGACACACAGAAACATTCACCCATCCATTTCAACGTCACACCATTAAATTGTTTTGTTATTAAGGTGTTATTTACGTATTTTTCCACCTACTCCCCTCTAGTGATAACGTCTAACACGGCTGAATGAAGGTAAAATGGTAAAATATCTCTTTAAGATCAAGGGATCCAGGATGGCTGTTGAATTGTTACAGTGACTCATGAAAGCATCAAAACATTATTAATATTCAACCAGTTACAGATCACCAGCTTTCCCAGGGAATAAAATCTGTTTGCTAACAATGACAGGGCCGAACGTTACAAAGGTTTACAGAAACTATTTACTTCTGGTGAGGCGTTTTAGCCGTCAGATTTTTGTGCAGAACATCATTGTGAAACGTCACACCTTCAACTAAAACCCTTGTCAGCCATGATAGCAATGTTTAACTGCATCCTCTAGGTCACCTGTTTGGTGTATTTCAAAAATGGCCATGTGTTTTACATTTACAGTCCTGGCTTTTTGAATGTTTCCAGAAATAATGCAATGTTTCTAAGCAACATTTTTTTGTGGACTGCTAGGATATAATTCGACCGATCGCGCTACTGTACAGGACAAACAACCACGAACTTGGGCATTTCCTCTAAAGGAGAGGAAATGAGACCAGTTAACCTGACATGCATGTTTCTGGACTGTGGGAGGAAGCTGGAGTACTCAGAGAGAAGCTCAATATTCAGAGGTAAAACATTCAAACTCATTTGTAGTTTCCATGTCAAAAGGGCACCAAGTTTGACTCAAGCCCAGGGGCCTCTCGTCTCCTAACTCCGGCCCTGTGGACATTAAAGGCACAGATATGGTCGCATTGCTTACACTCAATATATTAAATAAAAACTGTTCCAGAATCCCCAGTGAATGACAGTTTGTACCTGTTAAATAATGTTAAGAATAGAAAATGGTAATAAAATAAATTCTTTTCTTTATAGAAAGTCGTTCAGTTTTGTTATTTTGGTCTTTTGAACCAGAAGTCTCTTGGCAGAGGATGAAACTGTATGGACACCTGTTGACTTGACCTGCCATCCTAAAATTTTCCACTCCACCAGAGCAGCAGCAGCACACTCTGATGTTCTTTAATATTTACATCACTCCTCAACTCAACTGAGCACCATTAAAACCCGGCCTTCATCCTCAACCCCTGCGATTTTCTTCCCACTTTCACTCAGATGAATTTCCCTCCGTGGTCTTAGCTGTTTTAACATGTCAAGAGCAGATTGCAACCATGTAGATATTGATTCTTCGATCTGATCCAAAGGCGAGCGCTGGGTTGTGAAAAGACAAATTAGCTCCAAGCTGCTGACCAACTACCCCAGACCAAATCACATCATCATAAGCATCTGGTTGCACTCAGAGCTTCTCCTTCAGGTCTGCAAAGAGGCAAATCGGAGAGAGGACAAACACAGAGGCTCAGACCCACCAGTCACATATCATGTATTTACAAATGCCGGAGAAGAGCACAAAGCTGCACAGGTGCAGCAGGGCCAACATCATCTACTGTAACTATGACAACGCTAGATTGATTCAGGACGTGGGAATCGAGGCAGGATGGGGCTCATTTCCACCAGCACCCACATAAAAAAAAAAAGCAAAAAAAACAAAAACATTTGCTCTCCTCTTTTGGCTGATGACAACATTTCTCCCTCCTTACACGTGGGGTGTGAAAGATAATCACCCGAAAATAGTGACAAAAATGCATCAACTTGACCGCTTCCTCCTGCAGTCTTCATCTTAATCTGCAATCTCACCTCATCATATAGCCGCCAGCTTGATATCTCCTTACAATAGCACAGAATGGCCTTATTCATCTGCAGCTGCGCTCTCTGCACGGCGCACCTTCTCGGGGAACGCAATTGAAATTCTGAATAGGCCTAATTCTGCACATGCTGCATTACAAAATGGCTTGCATCCATTCTCTCTTCGGGGTAATGACAACACGACTGCACCCACTATATGAATATTCTGGGCTTTTAAAAAAGATTTTTTTTTTTCATAGAAAAACAGGCCCAGTGCGCGTGAGTGCGGGCTTACATAAGGGAGTGTATCATTTGATTACATTAGATGATCAAATCCTATTAATTATTTACCAAAAATGTTATGCATCTTTAACCTTTTCGGGTATTTTCCCCCTCCAGCTGATGACTGACTTACAGACAGACAACATGACAACACAACACGCCGAGCATTTCAGTCCCTTTTCTACCTGAACGTCCAAGAAAAGCTTAAAACAGTACATACCTTTAATGTTCGGCGTCTGCATGCGGCGTAATGTCTGCGTCCCCTCTCTCCCTTTCGTGCCCCCTCTGCGATCGTGCCTTCCCCCCCCTCCACAACCTCGCTATCTGTCTCTCCCCTAAATTGATTCGCTTGTTTCCGCGGCTGTGAGCTGGCTCTTGTTCTTGTAAGCCAGATCCGCAGCGCCAACGCAACGCAGGGGGGCTACAGTGCTGGCAGGTTAAAGATGAACACAATCCACACACACGCGCGCACGCCGCCGAGCAGGCGGGGTGGGGGGTTGGTGAGGAGCGAGGGGTAAAAAACAGAGAGAGAGAGAGAAAGAAGAGATCAGATTACGGGCCGTTGGAGAAAATGATGTTATAATTGTCACATTTAGGGAACGAGGTCGGGGACGAGCGCATCGATGCGTCTTATCCTTGGAGAGGAGCGCAGCGAACGCGACGTCGCCCGCCGGGCAGAGAGAGCGCTTTGCGTCCAGCATGAACGGCTCTTTACGCACATTCCGTATGTTTCCGACTGAATCCCACTAAGGCGTAATTAGAGCGGGGGATATGTGGCTGCGTCCGTCTGATGCTTGGAGCGTTAATCAAGGAGAGGTTCACATAGAAAGGTTTTTATTTAACCATGCAGCAGGTTCCTGCTGCAGCATCAGCTCTGTGCATGGAACGAGCAGCTGGATGGTCATATTTATTAATATGACTCAGCAGCAGAAATATCAGTGGGACTCTGTGAGTCAGTGTGTTTTCTGAGGAGAAGATAAGATTTTAGATTTCAGTTTATTGTCTCCGGTAAACATTGTTCGGTTCTGGTTGGAGTTCTGTTAAAAAAAAAAAAAAAAAAATATATATCTATAT